>JAPFRM010000356.1:0-62575 GCA_030778325.1 Beauveria medogensis
GGGTGGGGGCCGCCATCATGGTTTTTTTCGCCGTGGTAATTGCCGGGTTCATTTTTTTTTTCCAAAATTCCTTAACCATGTTCATGGTTTACCGGTAATCCCCATTGCCCCCCCCCCCCCCCCCCCTCTTGCTCCTTGGAAGATGCCGTCATATTTGCTGACGCGGTTGGCCGACGCCAAAAAAAGCTTCGAACGCCATCAGTACATGGACATCCGCAAGCTGTGGGACAACCCCGACGAAAACGCAGAGTACAAGAATGTCTGCGACGTATACGGCGCCGAGCACCTCGCCCGCCTAGTCGGTAAGTCTCGACAACCACTCAGGTGCCCTCATCAAAGGCTAACTCGAAGCCACGCGCAGTCTCCCTCCCCGAGCTACTGGCACAAACCAACATGGACCAACAGTCCGTGTCCCGTTTGCGCGAGGAAATCGGCAAGTTTACAGTCTGGCTCGGCCGCAACTGCGAAAACTACTTTGTCAACGAGTACGAAACGCCGTCACAGGAGTACATTGACAAGGCGCGCAGCTTCTAAAGGATTGTCGAGTGTCTCATTTACACCTTGTACTTGTCTAGCCTGTGTTTCTCGACAGCGAGAGAAGCAGATTGCTTCGTCTTTTTTTGCATTTCACGTTCTGCCTGAAAGGGGCCGGTGTTCCCAGCTGCTATTTTTTCCTTTACAATTTTCTAGGAGCATAGGAATGGTTCTGCTGTCCAGTGTACAAACATTCATCATTGTGGCATTTTAGCAGATTGTGGATTTCATGTCAAAAGAAATCGTCCAAGCGCGAGAAAATAAACGCTGTGGTGTATGTTGGAATTCTATACTACAAGCAGTCTGCTCGACCAATGACTACCCACGTCTTCCCGTAATATGCCAGTAATACTTTTACACGGTCGTTTGAGTTCTGAGAACAGACAACCCATGATACAATTCCCATCCGCATCCCCCCAACGATCCCCCCTTTCGAAAAATTCTCCTCATTGCGGCCAACGCTCCGCCGCCCTGCTCTCCACGTAGAACCCCGCGTCCGGCGTGCGCTCCGCCCTCACCTGCCTCTTGCTCAGCGGCTCGCCCACCTCGGCCACGCGCACCAGCTCCTTGACCTTGAAGATCATGCCCGCAAACTGCGGCTCCGCCGGGTGGAACACGGTCTGCGTGCGCCGTCGCAGGCCCAGCGCCGCGAGCACGCCGCGCGTGCGCTCCGGAAGCCCAATGGCGCTCCTTTGCAGCGTGACGCGAAAGTAGGACATTTTTTTTTTTTTTTTTTGTATATCTTGCGGCCGCTGTGTGTGTATGTATGTATGTATGTATCGGGTTTGTGCGTGTTGCAATAGTCGTCAAATGTTGGGCAAGATGGTGACGGGTAAACTTTTTTTTAGAGTGGCTCAGATTCGGAGCACGGGTTCTCGGACGATGTGGGCGCGGCAAAGTAACACCACAGGGGAAGTGTATTCTTTCAAGTCATAGATTTTATTGCCTTCGTATAGCTGCGTGGGCGCAATGTATGCTGTCGAGACCTTGACCTGGGTGATCTTATGCAGAGCAAAGGATAGAAGTCGAGTCACGTGCTCTCGTCATGGTGGCTTATTACCCGACACAACTGTACCTTTTGCGCAAAGCTGTTCATTCACAGAGTTAATGCCCCAAAGAACGCGTATATGTGCTCATTTGTGCCTAACTCGACTGCTGCGGTGTTTTTCGATTTCAAATTTGGAAGATTATCGTTGAATATGTAGAGTGCTTCGTGTGAATGGGGCTTGTCAAATATCGTTACAACCATTACTCAATACACGAAGCCGCAACACCCAGTGCGACATGCTTGGGTTTTCCAACAGTCACGCACAGCGAGGAAAGAAAGCTAGTCACACAGAAAACGAAAGCAAATGGAACAAGATTGAATTAATTACATGTCTATTGCGATCTACGGCAAACTGGCGGGCAGATTGCAGGTGCCGCCATGCGCCTCTCCTGTACAGTAGTCTACCTTTTGCGTCCTTTTTTCATGGCTTCCAATCATCAATGGCAACTCGAAACAAAAAGCAATGTGGCGCTCGTGAAATTTCATCGTCATTTCCTTACATCTGCACCTCGACTCTGCCCTCAGCGCCAGGCCGGCCTTCGCGGAGGTTGGGGAGGAGGTAGGTAATATCATCCCAGGGGTGACGGTACAGACCAGTGCGCAGTCTCTTCTGGTCGAGGTAGTGGGCAATGAGACCAATGGAGCGACCAAGGACGAAGAGACCGTTCAGGACACCCATGCTGAGGTAGTCCTCAGCCTCCTCGGTGGAGAAAGCACCACAGTTGCGGAGCAGATCAACGAAGCAGACGGCAATGCAGCCGTCAACGTTGAGAATCAGGTTGTCCTTTTTGGAGGTAGTGACGGTCTCGACGGCCAGGGCGTAGTCGAGGAGCTTGTGGCTGGGGAACTTGGCAAGGACGTACTCTTTGACAAGCTCGACACGCAGATCAGGGTTGTTGCGAGACTTGACACGGTGACCGATACCAGGAATAAGCTTGTTCGCCTTGCGCATGCTGTCAACAAATTCACGGGGGCTCAGGTTCTTGTCAAAGGCCTTGGTAAACTCCTCAGCGGCACCGTCAAGGGCACCACCAAAGCGGGAGCCAATGGTGAGGAGACCAGAGACCAGGGCGCTGATCAAGTCCTTGCCAGCACGAGTAGTAATGATGGTGTTCATGGCACCGGAGACGGCGGGGCCGTGATCGGCAGTAAGCATGAGAACCATCTCAAGGAACTTGGAGGCATAGTCGGGAAGTCTGCGGCGGAACCAGAGAAGAGACATGACACCACCGATACCAATATCCTCCCTGAAGACGTCAGAGATGGGCATACCGGCGTAAAGAAGCTCCTGGCCACGGTCATCAGAAATGGTGGAGATGAAAGCAGCGGGCTTACGGATAAGACCGAGCTCCTGAGCCCAAGAGTAGTCAATGGGGATCTTAGGGACAACGGGCTCTGCCTGGGGACGAATGGCGCCTTCCTTGACGAGCTTTTGGTACAGCTCAGCAAGAACACTGGGCATGTCCTCGAAAGTGTTGGGGACATGGAAGCCGGCCTCTTTCATGGACTTGTTCTTGGTGGCAGCGGTCTCGAGTTGAGAGTTGGCAAGGGCACCGGCGTGACCGAACTGGACCTCAGTCTTGAACATGCTGGCACAGGTACCAATGGCCCAGGCGACAATGGGCTTGGTGATGACGCCCTGCTTGACGGCCTCAATGACCTTGTACTCTTCAACACCACCAACCTCACCTAGCAGGACGAGGATCTTGCAGGCGGGATCGGCCTGGTAGCGGAGTAGGTGATCGATGAAGGTGGTACCGGGGTAACGATCACCACCAATGGCAATGCCCTCGTAGACGCCATCTGTGTTTTGCGAAATGATGTTGTTGAGTTCGTTGGACATGCCGCCGGACTTGGAGACGTAGCCGACAGAGCCCTTGCGATAGAGTTTGGAGGCAACAATATTGTCCATCATACCACCAGTGTTGCCAATCTTGAAGCTGCCGGGCTTGATGCCGCCGACAGTGGCGGGTCCGATGATGGTGACGCCCTTCTTCTTGGCAGCGTGGGCAATCTCACGAGCGCGCTGAAATGACAGATTGTTAGTTGACGGCGCAATCAAGAAGTTCTTGTAGCTGAGACTTACACGCTCGGGGACACCCTCGGCAATAATGGCAATGGTCTTGATCTGGGGGTATTGCATCAGCTCCATGGTGGAGCTGTAGACGGAGCGAGACGAGGCAAAATTGACAACGACATCGACATCGGGGTGCTTGGCCATGGCCTTTTCAGTCTGCTGGTAGACGGGCAGCAGAGTCTCCGAGGTACCCCAGTACATCTTGCTGACGAACTGACCACCAAAGGTGTAGATGATGCCGGCGACGGAGGGGGTCTTGCGCTTGCAGATGAAGTCAAAGTCAAGCATGCCCTGAACAGCTCGGGGCTGCAGGCCGTAAACGAAGCATCGAGTCTTGTCGTGGAAGAGAGCGTGCTCAGGAAGAGGGCTGAGGGGCCGGCTGGGAGCAGCGAAACGCTGGATCTTGTCGTTGGCAGAGAGGCTGGCGCCGCTGCCGGTGGTGGTGGCCTGGGCCATTGTGAAGAAGGCCGCGTGTGTTGCGTGTATAAAATTGGATAAGAGCCGTCAAAGGCTGCTTAGGGCGGATGGATTGAAGCTGGAGAAAGGCGTCTCGAAAGGGGAGCAAACGGACGAGGCGGGTTCCGACCAGGAAACTTTTTTGCGGTAGTTGCGGCTGGCAAAGATAAGCTGTTAATAGCTGAGCTTGAGACGAGGGAGCAAAAGACAAGACGAAGCTTGCCAATGGCGAGTATGTGAAAGGAGGATATGTTTGAAAGAAGAAGAGGTGTGTGAGAGATGAGGAGATGGAGGAAGCTGGCGGATGATGGCGAGGACTCGTTTCTGGGTGCTGGTTCAACAGGTCGGAGCAGGCATTTGCTGGGAGTGTTTGCCGCAAGAGCTCACCCACCAAGTGGCTGCACAGCGGACAGCCCACCAAAGGAGAGGGTCGCGACTCACCAGAGAAAAGGGAGTGGAGCTGGGACCTTGTAGCGGATCCCTGCCAGCAGTGCTGGGGGTCAAGGAGAGCAGCAAGCGGAGTGAGGAGGACTTGGGGCAGAGGGGTCGAGTAGAGGTACAAAAGCAAGTACCGGTACAGATACGATGGATGCTGCAGTGCCAGCAATGAGTAGCAGACAGCGGCGAGCAGCTGTGGCAGGCCCAGACAGCCAAGTGCAAGATGATGGGGCATGTTCGAGTGGGTCTCGACGGATGCAGCGCCGTAGCCCACTGTAAGTTATAGCGCACGAGTGTGGCTCACCAGCGCTGTAACGAGGAAATACTGGTAACATCAAAGAAGCAATTAAACAAAAGACCAGCACACTTACTGGACTGACTGTGGTGAAGTTGGACACACACGTGCCAATGGAATGAGCAGCAAGTCCGGTGCCAGAATCAATGACATCAAAATGGCACGTCCAGCATGTACATGAGCTGGTCGAGGCGGTGTCGGTGTCGGTGTCGGGTCTGTCAGGGTCGCCAGAGCAATTGTGGCTGTACGGATACAGTTGGGGCAGTTTGTTTTATCCCCTCTTGTCTGCGTCTCCTCTTGTTTCGCACGCAGGTACTCCATAGGTTGAGGCTAATAAAAACCTTCTGGATCTGTTGAATTGCTGCCACACGGGTCGCAACTAGCAAGCCGCCTCAGTACCAGAGATGGCTTGCTGCAAGACCCTTGTCCCACCGCACTACAACCGGGACTGGCCTAGTCGGGAGAACAGCAGCCTCAAAGGAAAAAAAAGTCCAAGAAGAAGCAACCGCAGTACTTGACTTATCGTAGATGCCACCTTGGTGGGCTGCGCGCTGCCAAGCTGTCAGAGACGGACACCCAAGTTGCCTATCATTTCGTGCAGCGCCGTTTTCGGGGCCCGTTGACCTGCAGGTTGGATAAATACCTCTTTTGCCCATGGCCATAACAATATCGATATCATCATGTATCCGCAATGCGAACAAGAAACTCTCGCACCCGGAGTTCGATGCCAAGATTCAACCGGCATTCACAAATATCGACGAGACATTCTATTCCCGTCTCGCTCGGTTCCCGCTGTCCTGCCGATGTTGCCGATGATGCACAGCATGCCGTGCCCCCTCCCCCTCCATCGCACGTGTAAGCCGCTGAAGAAGACGGCTTGCTTCATCACCAGCCCCTATGCCTTGACTCGGCGGCACCAGGTAGTTAGTCAGCGCGTAAGCATCCTCGTCAGAGGCTGTCCGGGAAGACATTCTTTCTGTCATGTGGGATTGTGTCGGTGCTTATGTCTGTAAAGGCTGTACTCGGTCGAATTTTGGTCGTCACTCTTATAAAAGCGGCCTGTGATAGCATCATGGCTTACTGGATGCTCCATACTCTTGGGTGCACATCAAGCTGAAAGGGGCCCTGCAGCGGCGCATCCACTATCGAGTGGACTCGTTTTCGCCTATTTATGATAGCGATGAATAAGCCAATTGATACGGATAGAGCCGTAGCAACGGCACTCGTGTTCAACAATCATCCCGAACTAGCATAAGCAAATTGATGCGACGTCGTTCAGTCTCGCAAAGAACCCGTCTTCGTCGCGCATGTCAGAGTGGCCGTGGCTAGCTGGGGGTAGCATCTTGATGTACATGACGCTGACATTGGATAGCTGCCGTTCAAGCTGCTGACCAAAAAGACGTCACAGAGACTTGCTGAAGAGATGAGCAGTCTGGGGTATTCTCAGCCTGGTAAATATCCGACCCGGACAAGAGTCGAATAGAAGCAACCAGATCTGAAGTGAAATACGGCGCTGGGAGATTGTTTCCAGCATCCGGTCATGTCGCATCCGTATCCACCCCTATTCGTTTTCGCTATTGTGGTGCACCACATTTGCCGCGACAGCTCAAAAGCACAAGTACTCCGTAGTCACCGTACTGGTAGTGTTTGGCAAGGACCCTCCTTGCCTCTGTATTGGGAGAGCGAAATCGGGAAATTGAGATTTTTTTCTCTCAACCTTTTTGGTGGAACCGGAGGTTTTTTTTTGGCCTCGGAGGATTGCGCTGCCGTCCAGAACAAGCACCCTCGAAACCGCACCAAAGATTGTTCGAATTGTGGCGTTTGTTGTGTGGCTGTCGTGATGACCGGCTTGGGTCTGGTCATACATCCTTCGGCCTGATAGCACAACCATCTTGACAGCAGAGCAGCGTTGCTGGCTGTTGCTGCTGGGCTCCCCTGCCTGAGTCGGAAAAGGGTGCCGGCCTTTGCGGGGCCCACCAGGCACCACAAGCTTCTAACGCTGATCCACTTGCTCAATGGCTTTCTCAACCGCTGGGGAGATGCTGGAGCAAGTACCAGTACATGTCCCAAAGCTTTTTTTTGGTGCAGATATTACGCCAGAGTACTCGGTAGCCCACAGAGTAACCCACAGCGTACCTGTAATCCACAGAGCAACCCACAGCCAGCTGCTCCTCTGTCGTCACTGCTGTACCAGGCCATCGCCCACCAGCCAAGCTGCTGCCCCTCTTTGCCCTCTGTGTCGTGCTGACCGCCCCGAAAGAGCCCAATTGTAGGTACAATTGCCCAGCAAAAAGACTCAAAGTCCCTGAAAACACCCCCAAATTCTCAACGACGTCCCTGGCCAGCCCTGGTCGCCCCTCAGACAGCTGCACGCTGGAGCTTCCACCCCAAATTTTTGGTCCATTGCTCGCCTCGTCTCGCTGGTTGCCCACCTGCCGCTTTTCTGCCACCATCCTGAACCTCATCACTCTTCCCTCCCACCTCTTCGCCCATTGACCTTTTTTTTGCGCTTCACAATCTCGTGCCTATTCCAGTCGACCTTGTTGCGTGCAAATTTCGACGGCACGTTTCGTTCGCCATCTCTGCGTTGCAGCTTTCTCATCCCATTGCTGGTAAGTGCTGTCCCTCTGCATCTTGCAAGCTTCGTTTGCTGCGTTGCGTCGTCTTGGGTGACTTGGCCGTTGTCATTGTCCGGCCAGTCGCTTCGTCGCATGCACTCGTATCTAGCCAGTCTTTTCTGACTCTCTCCAGTTCGAGTCTCTCCAACACCGCCGTCCTCTCCGCCACTTCTCACATACCACCTAACCGCACACACCTCACCACAATGTCCGCCAAGTCGATCTTCGAGGCCGACGGCAAGGCCATCCTCAACTACCACCTCACCCGCGCTGCCGCCATCAAACCTAGCCCGCTTGCTCAGCCCACAAAGCACAACCCCCCCGCTAGACTTGCTTCTCTGCACTTCCCCGAGGACGCCAATGTCGACGACGTCCTCAACCAGGCCGAGGTCACCTTTCCTTGGCTCCTCAAGGACGGCGCCAAATTAGTCGCAAAGCCCGATCAGCTCATCAAGCGTCGTGGTAAGAGCGGTCTTCTCGCCCTCAACAAGACCTGGCCCGAGGCCAAGGCCTGGATTGCCGAGCGTGCTGGCAAGGAGCAAAAGGTTGAGCATACCAGCGGTGTCCTCAGACAATTCCTTGTCGAGCCCTTTGTCCCCCACCCCCAAGATACCGAGTACTACATCAACATCAACTCTGTCCGCGATGTAAGTCTTATACTTTGATGTTTCTTTTTGGCCGACTGCAGGTGTTTTGGCTTATTCAGCCATTGTCGTTTGCTTGACACATTGCGTCAAAGGATTGGCTGCTGCTCTTTTGTCGAGATTGCAACAATCTGTCAATGAGATGAGGAACATTTCAACATCACCACATCCGGAGCAGACGCCTGCTATATAATCCGCGCCTGCCGGCCGCTGAGATTTATGTGGGCTTCTTCTTTTGGTGTGGTGCCCCTCGTAGCGTTCACCCGCCACGGACGAACGGATGTCACGATGAAGAGGGTCCGGCTTTACACCACTATCCCTGTCTCGATCAACAACGGCTCGACCCGAAACCCACGAACGGTGTACCTGCATTGTCATCGGAAATTTGTCTATTTTAAGAAAATGGCTTGTGCTAACCACGTTTGTTTTCCCCATAGGGTGACTGGATTCTCTTCACCCACGAGGGTGGTGTCGATGTCGGTGATGTCGACGAAAAGGCCGAGAAGATTCTGATCCCCGTTGATCTGGCAGAATTCCCTTCACACCAGGAGCTTGCTGCTACCCTTCTCAAAAAGGTCCCTCAGGGTGTCCACAATGTCCTTGTCGACTTCATCATGCGCCTATACGCCGTCTACGTTGACTGCCAGTTCACATACCTCGAGATCAACCCTCTAGTTGTCATTCCTAATGCCGACAAGACCTCGGCCGAAGTCCATTTCCTTGATCTTGCTGCCAAGCTCGATCAGACGGCCGACTTTGAGTGCGGTGTCAAGTGGGCCATTGCTCGCTCTCCCGCTGCTCTTGGCCTGACCAACATTGCCGCTGGTGCCGACAAGGTCAGCATCGATGCCGGTCCCCCCATGGAGTTCCCTGCTCCTTTCGGCCGTGAGCTCACCAAGGAGGAGGCTTACATTGCCGATCTTGATGCCAAGACTGGTGCTTCTCTCAAGTTGACCGTCCTCAACCCTTCCGGCCGTATCTGGACCCTAGTCGCTGGTGGTGGTGCTTCTGTCGTCTATGCTGACGCTATTGCCTCGTCTGGCTTTGCTGATGAGCTTGCCAACTACGGTGAATACTCTGGTGCTCCCACCGAGTCTCAGACTTACCACTATGCCCGCACTGTCCTCGACCTCATGCTCCGCTCTCCGATCTCTGACAAGGGCAAGGTTCTCTTCATCGGTGGTGGTATTGCCAACTTTACCAACGTCGCCAGCACTTTCAAGGGTGTCATTCGCGCTCTCCGCGACTTTGCTCCCCGTCTCATTGAGCACAATGTCAAGATTTGGGTTCGCCGTGCCGGCCCCAACTACCAGGAGGGTCTTAAGAACATGAAGGCCGCTACTCAGGAGCTCGGCCTCGATGCCAAGATTTTCGGTCCCGAGATGCACGTCTCTGGCATCGTTCCCCTTGCTCTTGTCCCTGGCAAGTGGGAGAGCAGCAACGTCGAGGAGTTCAAGGCTTGAACGTCTTG
Organism: Beauveria medogensis; assembly: GCA_030778325.1. Taxonomy (NCBI): domain Eukaryota; kingdom Fungi; phylum Ascomycota; class Sordariomycetes; order Hypocreales; family Cordycipitaceae; genus Beauveria; species Beauveria medogensis. The sequence continues at coordinate 9,582 of JAPFRM010000356.1, forward strand.
CTGATAATGAAGGAACAAAAATAAAGCGAAAAAGAATCCAGGCTGCGCCTGTAGCTTTTGTATTTTGCAAGCTAGGCCACTATGAAGGCTCGGAGTTTTGACCTTGACATACTGGATGATACAAGCTGGAGAAGGACCTATGTAAATGATTCTGCGTTGCAGAATATGAGTATAACCGTAATAGACATTGCATGATGATTAGAGCTACAAACTGGCCTCCGGGCGATGAAGGTCGCAACATGAATTCCTCTAACGCTAAATGATGGAATTGCCATATCAAGTGAGACTAATGGGGCTATCGGCGCTGAGACAAGGCTTCATTCAGCCTGTTAAACGCCTCCAGCTCGGCCCTGTGGACTTTCGGGTCGTTGGACGGCGGCTGCAAACCCTCGTCCTCTTTGACTTTTGCCGCTTCCGATGCATGCGTATGGTCATAGCTCTCGAATACTTCGAAGTAGTACTTTACATATCCATCGGCCGCGTCATCATTCTGGTCCGCCACTGGCCATATAAACTCAGGAGGCACAACGTCCTCATGGTAGCTCAGATAGCGCCTCGCCAAAAATCGCGAGACATTGGAGTCTCGTTCGCTAAATGCCGTGCCCTGCTCAATCAGGTTGCCACGAGTGAGTATTGAGCTGGCAGAAAAGGGACAATGGGAAGGGGTATGCTTACGTCCTTCCAGGGTCCTCTGGTAAATACAAACGTTTTAAGCGACGGCAGCCCCTCGCGGAGCCGGTCAAACACGGTATCCCAGTGTAGTCGCGACGCCAGAATGTGCCGGCCGTCTCCAACGAGCATCATGCTCTTGACCATGTCGAGCCGCTCCCGGTGCACTGGCGACTTCTAATCCGAATCTGACACAGACAGGTGGCTCACAATCGGGCAGTCATCCAGCGTCAGTCGCCGCAGCTCAGGAAGGACGGCGGCGCTTGCGAGAAAGTCGTCAAGCTGTGACTCGTACGCGAGCGCATATCTGCCGAGAGTGAGGCTGCGCAAGCGAGGAAATTTGAGCGCAGCGGTGTCTTGGCTGGCGGTGGTCGAAGAGAAGCAATCCTGCCAATAAGGCACTGCGCCGAACTCGACGTTGCAGTAGACCGTCAGGGAGCTGAGACGGGGAGATGCAGGCGCGAGCCAGACGGACGCGAAGGAGGGCCAGAAGCGCGGGATGGCGGGCATCAGGGGGAAATTGATTGTGGGATCGTTCTCGTCAACGTCGGCGGCGATGCTGATGTGCAGTTCCTGGATACTGGTGATGACCTCGGTGAAGCACGACTTGTTGGTAAACGTAGAGTCGACGAAGTTTAGTAGATTTTCAATGGACAGCGCGCGAAGCGAATGACGCATACCCACAATGGCTTTAAATACGGCGACTAGAATGCCGCGTCTCAGGTTTAGGACATTGCTGTTCGGGAAGGTCTCTATCCAGCCCGTGCCCGTGTCATCAGTGTCTAGATAAGTCGGTGGAAACCGCACGTACACGTGCTGTACATTCTCCAGCTCCGAGAGCCGCGCCACCGCCGCGTGCCACTCTCTCGTGAGCTCTGTAAACTCTGGCTCCCAGCTCCAGCCCAAGCAGTCGTCATCGTCTTGCTCCTCCGCTTCAGATTCGAACACTACGCGGCGGACGAGAGAGCGCGGCCCAAAAGGGGAGGGGTCGTTGAGGAGCGCGTGAAATCGCGCAATGGAAGCGTCGCAGGGCCGCAAAATGAAGGAACGGAAGAGCGGGGGCGTGGCAGAGGCAGAGATGCGGGAGCAAGTGAGGCGGAGACGGCAGAGGATGGAGGTCCGGGAGAGGTCCGGGGTGGCCTCGGCGGCGAAGGCGATGATGAGGGTGAGGAGCTCGGTGGAGAGGGAGAGTAGACCGACAGGCATGGTGGAATAGTTTTGCGGATCAAGGGCGCTCAGGCGGATGTATGCAAAGTAAGAATGAAGTACAACCAACGCAAGGAGCCAGGCCAACTTTTATACTACAAGGGCAAGAGGGTTGTTCTGGGCAACACCTGTAAGCAAGCGCTGCCGTGAAGTCGACTAGTACGGTCCTGCCTTCTCTTTGATCACTTTTATGATGAAAAGGAAACATGTGTCAAGGGCTAAACAATTTGACGAGAATTAATCTATACTAAGAAACTGGCTATATGCAGCGAGTTGGTCCAAACGATGACCAGAGCGGAGTACATTCACATTCGGCATCGGGCCGAGTCTGGCGAAGCTTGACTAAAAGATCCAGCAGCACCTGGCTTTTGTCCGAGCTCGAAGTCGGAGTACCAAACAGGACAATGCGTGAGGACAGAAAAAAGTCCTACAGATCAACCCTTACCATAATACTGTGGCGTTGGCTCTGATGCTGCGCCGACCACCAAAACTTGTATGTGACAAGAAGCAACGCTTCCACCGGCTCTGTCAACAGCTACAGAATAAGCATCCAGTTAATCAGCAGCCAGTCAATCAACAGTCAATCAATCAACAGTCAATCAATCACGTCAGTGTATTAGGCAGCTAGTGCTTCACTACTGATTAACTAGCTATTAGTTATCTAGCTGCTATCTAACGATATCAAGGCTAGCTGTTGATTGATTAGAAGCTGTTGATTGATTAGGAGCTGTTAATTGACCCGGCAATAGCTTCGGAAATACGGGCATGATAACGGATTCCGAGTTAGCGGCAGACACAGTACACTGCGGACGCGTTTGAACCGCCTCTGCAGCAAATTCACTATGAGGGAATCGGCCTCGGTGTCGAAGCCTTACACCAGCCTCAAGTTGGTCGAGAAGTGCTTTCATCTATTAGGTCGACATCTAACTAAGCTCCATGATGTATGTACCTGAATTGATCTCAGGTACATATATACTGGTTGAGCAATCTAAAACGGAGCAATGAACAACAGAAGATTTGAACAGAAAACAAAGAACAGAACAATGAGAAACAGAGTCATCAGAATGGAGTCATAAGAAAAAGTAATAGAAGATGTATATACCAAAATTGTTGTTTTCCGGCTACAGTAGCGGCACATGTTCCTTGACCGTGGATTCCCCGACCGACGGCACGGATTCCTCGATTGACGGCACGGATTCATCGACTGACTTCACGGATTCCTCGACCGACGGCACAGATCCCTCGACTGGCGGCACGGATCCCTCGACCTGCACCTGCGTCTTAACTTCTTCCATCTGCATCTTGACTTCTTCCACCTGCGTCTTGACTTCTTTCAGCTGCGACTCGAGTTCTTCGACGTCCGCAGACGGTCTCTCTGACTGTTTCCTCTTTTTCGAACCAGCCAGACCGAGGCTCTCGCGGATTTCATCTAGCCTGGGCCCCATGCCCCAGTCAATGATTTTGCGCACGGCGCGCTGAAGTATCAGATGGTGATGCATGTCTTCGGTTGCATAAAGACCAATACGTTGCATGTAGTACTCCGCCGGAGGGTCCGACTCCGCCGCAGAGTCCGACTCCGCCACAGGGTCCGACTCAGGTCTCCACGAAACATAGAGGTTCGCATGCTCTTGGTTTATGGCAATGCTAAAGACGGCACTGTTAAACGTCGGGCTCTGGCTTTTGGCTGAGAGCTCAGTGTTTAGCCGCTGGCCAACGTTGACGCATGCCGCCGAGCCGCCGAGGCACTGGTTAACGCAGGACCACATGCTTCCGCCGTCGCCTTTGAACTCGACGACAAGAAAGGGCAGCACCGTGTTGTCGGTGTTGACTACACTGACGTCTTTAAGAACGGACGACAGCAGCTTCCGAACTCCAGCTGGCAAGGCTTGATAGTAATAACCGTACAAGATATCAGGTGTTGGAATGCTTAGTCTTGACAGCTGTTTGACCTCCTCACTGAGTTTCTTCAAGGCCGCCGGACTGAACTTTGTCGGTAATGTCGTTTGCTTCATGGGCAGGCTATCGATGCGCAGTAAGAGTTCGCCAAAGAGAGGCTTTGGGAAAATACAGTCATCAAACAGCGGCCTGATGAAAGTCTCCAACGGCTTGGAAATGCAATTATTGCGTGCTCTAAGAGCCTTCTGGCTCTTTTCATCATCGGCTGTTGGAGTGGGAGGGGTTTGCTGCAAGCCAAGAGACTCGACCAACGCTTGAAGAGCCGATGGCAGCGGGGTATCGGGATCACGCAACTCAATGCCGTTGCGCTCCGCCAAGTTCTCGCGCCGATAATGCTCCGCGTCAACCAAGCTACTCGTAGATAGAGTCCCAACGGTGCGGTAAGAAGCGCCGCGGGAAGGAGTAACGGGTCGCGAAGCAGCAGTGTAGGCTTGTGAAAAGTCTTGAGAGGCCAAGTCTTGTGAAAACCTGGCGGACTTGTTGGTCAACGGCGTCGGCGGCTGTCCGGAGCCGCCATCTCCACCCCTAGCCATGGAAGGTTCAGAGCTGGCTCTAGCTCTAGTAGTGTTGACTTGGTCAACCTTCGAGCTCTCCCCCGCTTCAAGAAGAAAGGCCGCAACCTCGTCAGTTGCCGGTTCAGAGTTTCGCCGTAGACGCTTAGCCGTAGGATATACACGGTCAAGCCAGCTTGAGACCAGAGTGTCCGGCGTAGGGGACCCCTCTTGGGGATAGGAGTCGGCCACAACGGCAGAATGTGGGCGTTTGGACGGGGATTGAGGCCTCTGGCCAGCTCTTCCTTGAGCCGTGACATGGCGCTCCTTTATAGCCATCGCATCCCCCTGCTCAGCATGACTAGGTCGGCTCTCTGGCGGCCTGCAGTCTGGCGACAAAGGCTGTGGAAGAAGAGGGGGCTGAGAGAACGCCTTGCATTGGGAGACCTGGCCCGGGGGAATCGGGCCTTGGGGTGCGTGAGGACCAGTCACCTGTCCCATCGAACTGGATATCTATATCTATGCAGGGACAACGAAACGCGGCAGGTAGGAGCAGGTCGCGCGCAAGCAACGGCCGCTAGCGCGTCATCGGATGCAGGAGCCTTGGTGACTTGACTTGAGTATTCGGGGATTCGGGAAGGCGGTGGCTTATCAGGCCGTATTACGTTGGAAACGGTGCATGCGGAGGTGTGGGGGGGTTGGGCTGCGGCCGGCGCGTAAATATGTGTGATGTTAGGAGATGTGCTCCTGTCCTGGGAGGAATTGTCAAGCGATTTGTGGCTGAAGTGGCCCTTCCACATCAAAGCCGGCGGCTCTTCGCAGGTTGACTCGCGGCCGATGACGATGATAATTCGTACGTGCGTTCTGGAGCATCGGCTAGGGGAAAGTGGTTAAGGATCAGGGTTAGCGGTAAGGGATAAGGGTTGATGGTCATGATCAGGGTGGTGGTAACTATGCTGTATTTTGGTCGTGGCTGACACATCCTGCCTGCATAGGTACCTAAGTAAAGCCGCGCTCTAGCCACAAATTAGCCACTTCCAGCCACAGGTTGGTTGACAATTAGCGACGAACAAGGATGTCTAATTCGGCGCAATCCAATTCTCCTCACTTTCTCCTCACTTTTCGGTACTAAACCTTCGAAACGTTTGCATAATCTTGAAAATCTACTTCACTATTCGTTTGCTCACGGACGTACTGGCTACTTTCTCTATCGGCGCCTTGTAGCCAATCCCCTTCAGTGGGCTGCCTCGCAACTTGGCTGCAGCAAGGCGGCCGCGATTGGCCGCCACGCTTGGCCCAGAGGTCGGCGAGCAATGTTTAATCGAAGAAACAGCAGCGGGGTAAAGTCGGATAATATCCCATCATCAGATTGGTTCAGTCCAGCACGGGCAGAAGAGAATGGCTGAGTGCATGCGTACATGCGCCACGAAACGCCGGCTACAGGCCCAGTCTGCCTCACTGCCTGGCGCGTAAACGACTCGATTTGTGATATCACATTTTATCCCGCTGCATGCTTTTAGTCTTGTTTCAAGCTTGTTAACCCCGCAGTCAAGAGTTGTTGGAGGGTGGAACTTGACGGGCGCGTAAATTCTGCAACTGTGAGGGGGAGGAGCAAACGAGGCCAAGCGTGATACAGAATTTCTTCCAGACTCGGCTACACGTGCTCGGCAATATCTGGCCATTACGAATAAGCAATGAGGCACGAAGTGATAGCTGATAGAAAAGAATTTGCGTACAATAGTTAGACAAGCCATAAGAGAAAAGTACCTCAAAACTGAGGGGGTTACACAAAGGGGAGAAGGGATAAAGAAAGTACAGGACATGGAGGAACTAAAGGAAAAACAAACGGAGAAATAGATACACTATATCATTGACTAAAAAACCACCTCATTTAATCATACCGTGGTCCTATAGCTAGTGGCCGCATCTTACACTCTCCCTCCTCTTCGTATTCAGACCAGGTAACGTCGTCCTATAATTTCAACGCTGTCATTGCTCTCGGCATGCTTGGTATCTCGGAGACTTTTAAACTCTCGATTGTAAATTCCCAATGCTTCTGTTGGATTTCTGTCAATTGCAATTGTCAAGCATCGCTGTGAACGCTCAGCTGCAGGATAGACGGTGCCCGATCGGTGACATATTGACAGAGCGGGTCTACTTGGATTAGCGAAGATGTCTTCTGAGTATAAAGATGTACCTTTATACTACCGAGCTGGTCAATTGCGTCGCAGTCGGAGTCGCTTCGATATGATGGGAAGAATCTCGGTTCCGAGTTCTTCAGAGGCATGCTAGATGTTCACTGGACAAGGCTTTAATGTCTTTCAGTTCCCTCTAACGGCTATTAGATCAGACCAAAAACAAAGTAAATGATTTCCAAGAAAAGACCTAGAAGTGCGTCTTCACAGGGAGCTTTCCTCGCCCATTTACCGCTGTGGTAGTGGGTGCGTGACACATGTACTATAGAATTGTGCATACGTAACCTATATACATGACTTTTTCAAGTACTTGACACCCTCTGTGTACTTTGAGACTGCACTTTGCCTTATTGTGACTCCAAAATGCAGTGTGGATGATATATCAACCTTTGTGAGCGCAAGGTATTCCGACATCTCTGCTTTAGAAGCTCCTGTATAGCTTTTTATAGGTCATCGTTGAGGAGGTGGCCTAGCATTGCCTAAGTAAGCACAGGTATATTGTAGTCAACTGAAATATAACACTTCTTCTTCTTGCTGTTACGCCACGGCTCACTTGCCCTCGGCGTCAGGGTGGAGGGCCGATGTGATACCAGCTGTATCAAGTACAGCGAGATGCCTCTGAACCTACATTGTCAATATAATAATGTCAAACTTTCTAGCACCACTAAGAATACCCCACTATTGCCTCCCCCCTTGCAATCATAGGACTAAATACTTGTGCAGGAGTTCCGAATTTGCGATTCCACCAACGACCTACCAAATTTGTAGTGACAAGGGCACCCATGTACAAAAAGTCAAAAAGTCAACAACGTTTCAAAATGACAGCCATGCTTGAACACTGTGGGATTCAAAAAGTAAAACGAAACCTAGTTGGTTTTTTTTTTGGCTTGGCTTTTGACTCATAATCGTAGTTATATTAACGGCAATCACGTTGACTGTGGTGGTGACCAAGTTTACGTTGTTCATGACTCGATATGCAGTGCTCATATGAGACGCAATTATATTTTCGTCAGAACATGGGTATTTTTGTACAATCACTTTGAACTTTGCAGGCAAAATCACGCCGCTATTATGGGCTGCACAAAATACAGTCTGATTTGCAATGATGATGCATCTAGTAACATCGCTTTCACCGGTGCCAAACCATTACTCGCCGGTGCCAAGTCATTGATATTAAAGGTATAGCCTTGGAGTCTAGACTTTCAGTTCAGCAGCTTCTACTCAGACATGTCAGCTTCAATCCACATTACTTACATTTCCCAAACTACTACTGAATTCGCTCCGAAATCACCAACGTTACCACCATGCTCAGCCTGCCCTTGTTGCTGAGTGCCGCCGCGGGAGCCAACGCGATTATCGGTGGCACTCCGGTTTTCGAGAACGACGCAGATCTCGGTCACGAGGAACCCATCCAAATCTCAGCCACACAATTCATTTGTCCAAGTGACTGTGCTTTTCAGGGCGTCTTTTTTTGGTCGGCCGGGATACTGTTGCCCCGAGGCCGAAGCCGTCGTATTTCGAGACGTTGAAGACGCTCAACACATTCTAGAGAGGCCTCTATTCTTTGATGAAGTGATGAAGGGGTACTTTGAAAGACGTACCCTGCTTGGCAGAGATGCTCGTGTGGGGGGGTTCTGTTCTCGATGGTTCAGAGATTGATCTGGGCTATTTCATTGTCTTGATAGAGATGCTGAAATCTTGAAATACTGCTGATCACTGTTCAATTTAGGTCGAGTTTGGCTTGGCATCGACCGCCAAGTCGGGAGACTAGCCCGAGACTAGCCTTTCTTGTGCACCACCACAACCCAGGTTACAAAACATCAAGACCGTAGCTCTGTCGAATAAATCGTCCAAATCTTGCGTCATACTGCAAATTGTTTCCATTGTCCAATATAGCGAGCATTATTACCGTTAATCGCTGCAGCCGAGTCAGTTGCCAAAGGGTCCTTCCTTGCCCCAGATAACATGGCCATTCCGTCAACGACCTTGTCAGATGACGCCATCGCGCACCCTGTTCATGTCACCACTGCCTTATCAGAAGCGGCCATACACATTTGAAAGCATCCAATGTTGAGCATATCGTACCCGCTATAGATGCTGAAGGTCAAAAAAAAAAAATCAAAAAGCGTAAAAAGTGCGTGGCTGTAATGGATTTGCTAATGTGGCTGCCGCCATGAACCTTGCCAGCCACTTGTATATATATTTCTATACGCTGCACGCTATGCCAGACTTTTTCTTCTTCTTCTTCGTTCTTTTTCTAGTTCATAAACAACCCGTGTAGGTAAAAAAAACACGCGACAGCTATGGAAACCCCATCATCTGAGAAGCCGAATCTTTCGGATGACAAGGCCGAGCCCCGAGCCAGCCATGGCACCGTCCTAGACGACGGTGTTGGTAACCTCACTTTTGATCAATATACGACTGGCGGCATGGGCCGCCATCTCGGTGTCGTCAGCACAACATTTCTCATGTACGAAGGATCTGTGTAGCCCAAAAAGTCGTCTGTTAACCGGGTCTTTTGTAGTGTCGGTCGCATCATCGGAACGGGCATCTTCTCGACTCCATCCGCCATTGTCGCCGGTGTCGGCAGCGTAGGCGCGTCGCTGCTACTCTGGGTTCTGGGTCTCGTGCTGGCCGTTTGCGGTCTCTGCGTGTGGCTCGAGTTTGCATGCATGATTCCGCGCAGCGGCGGCGAAAAGGTCTACCTCGAGGCTGCCTACCGACGACCCAAGATGCTCATTACGACTGTTTTTGCGGTTCAGGCGATTGCCTTGGGCTTTACAGGTACACCATGCTTCTAAAGAAGCAAACCAAAAAAGAAAAAAAAAAAAATAAACAAAAAATTTCTTTTGCTAATAATTTGAAGCTTCGGGATGCATCATTTTCGCCTCCAACATTGTCATTGCGGCCGGTCGCGTAGCGAGCGAATGGGAGAAACGCGGCATTGCCATTGGTGTCATTGTCTTTGTCACCGTCATTCATACCTTCTTCCCCAAAGTCGGCGTGCACGGCATGAACTTCTTCACCATTCTCAAACTTGTCCTCCTGCTCTTCATCGTCATAACCGGATGGGTGGTGCTCGGCGGCGGCGTGTCCAGCGTCGAGGATCCCCACGCCAGTTTCCGCGACGCCTTTGCAAACTCTGCGCAAAACAGCAATCCATACGCGACTGCACTTTTCAAAGTACTCAACTCTTATGCTGGGTAAGACTTGTATTCGATCAAGAACTGCAGGGGGCTTTCACTAACCCATACATGCACACACCCACACACACAGCTGGTCGAATGCCATGTATGTCCTCAACGAAGTCAAGAATCCCGTGCGAACAATCAAGATTGCCGGGCCTCTGGGCCTTTCCATCTGCGGCGTCCTCTATCTCCTTGCCAACGTGGCCTACTTTGCCGCTGCGACGCCTCACGAGGTTGCGCAGAGCGGAACCACCGTCGCCGCCTACTTCATGGGCAAAGTCTTTGGCGTCGCGGCCAAGCGCGCGCTGAGCGTCCTCGTCGCCTTGTCTGCCCTGGGCAACGTCATGACGGTTACATTTGCGCAGGCCCGCGTCAACCAGGAACTGGCCAAGGAGGGCGCTGTACCCTTTGCCCGCTTCTGGGCGTCCAACTGGCCGTTTGGCTCACCCTCGACGGGACTGATCCTCCACTTTATCCCATCCTTCATCGTCATTGTCGCGATTCCCTTTGGAAACGCCTACAGCTTCATCCTCGACTTAGAAGGCTATCCCGGCTCCGTCATCAACTTCCTTGTCGTCTTGGGTCTCTTCTATCTTCGCTACAGCGAGCCCGACACACCCCGTCCCTTCAAGGTGTGGTACCCGGTGGCCATTTTTTTCATGCTCGGCCAGGCGTTTCAACTGGTCGCACCGTTTCTCCGCCCACCGGGAGGCGTTGGAGACACACCACCGCTGCCATACTGGCTGTATTGTGTCGTGGGAATAGCACTGCTGCTCGCGTCCGTGGCGTACTGGTACGTCTGGTGGGTGGCTGCTCCAAAGATTGGAAAGTATGAGCTGGTTCCGCAGAACGAGCCTCTGGCAGATGGTACAAACGTAATTGTTTACCGCCGTGTACCCAAGAAATTTCAGGATTCATAAAGGGTTAATGGATAGACAAGACTCGTATCTAACACACTCTATGTAATCTGTGCACCGCCTTTGAGTCAATAAAATACGTGCTCTTCCATCTATTGTAAAGTGTTGACAATTCTTCAAAGCCTATATTTTACTTCATCCCAATTCGAGCTGCTCGTAGATCTTTACTTATCAATTCGGGAAACACGGTTGCTTCTGATTGGCAGCCTCTGGCCGTCACTTGGCATCGGGGATCCCCCCATAATTTGTTCCAACAGATGCTTTATATAAGTGAGGAGAGGAATTCACCACCTATTTTTGCGGTTACAGAGTGTCTTTAAAGGTAACATGTTACTGTTCATCCTAAAATTAGTAATGGCGAATGGGCGGTCGGCGGTTACCCAAACTTGGTAGTGCCGGAACCATCATCATGATACGAGACCGACGCAGTTCGAACCCAAAGAAGTAGGCGCCATTACGCATGGTGCAGAGAAGATATTGAAAATGAGCACATTGTCTCCGTTTTATTCCAATACCCAACTTGAGCAGCCCACCATTTTCTGTAAATAAACAGTGCCGGCCCTTTTAGTCTCCAGCTTCGTACATGAGCTAGTATTTAATGGCTTCTAGTCAATGACCGTGCCAAGTCTTGCCTAAAGTTATGGCTATATAAAGGCTTTCATGATGTTTTAAGTTTGAGGCTAATTTCTCCCGTGTCAAATACATGCAAAATGAAGCTCTCCGTCATTTCTGCCATTTTCGTCTCTCTCGCCGCCGCTGCTGCAACCCCCACACGAGAAGTGGCTGCTGCTGCTGCTGCTGCTGCTGTTCCCGACCCTGTGCAGGACGGCATCGCCAAGAACTGCAAGACCTACTACCAGGCCAAGCCCGGCGACAGCTGCCAAAAGATTGTCAACGACTACGGCGTCTTTACCTTTGGCGACTTTTACAAGTGGAATCCCGCCGTGGGCAAGAACTGCGAGTCCTTGCTCGGTGGCTGGTACTACTGCGTTGGTAAGTTTTTGTTTTTTTTTTTTTTTTGTTTTTTTTTGTTTACATTAGCCCCGAGCAAAGCCCAACTAGCTTTTGCAACTGGTGGTTATATTCCTTTCTGTTCTTGGGAGTGACTGGATCTGACACGAGATTAGGCGTGCCCGGAACCCCCAGCAAGTGCACTGAGAAGCATCCTGCCCCGACCCAGCCCGGAAGCGTCTGCAAGTGCGGCCAATGGTACAAGGTCAAAAAGGGCGACAACTGCCAGGCCCTGGAGAAGAAGTTCAAGATTTCGGACAAGGATTTCCGCAAGCTCAACGGTGGCCTGAACAAGGAGTGCTCCAACTTGCAAGCTGACGTCAACGTCTGTGTCAAGGCCTGAGAATCATGAATCGATCATCACGATATAGACTCTGAATTTCAAGATGATTATACAAGGCATGAATCTTCAAGTTGTTGAATGCAAAATTGTTGTGGTCGACAAGTCACTCGGCAATAGACTGTCCCAGCATAATCCCGAATTACCAACCCAGACCGCGGCCGGCCCCGACGTCCCGTGGCTATAAGCAAATAATTGTCCCGTCAATAAGGATGGCAATATAACGGCCCGTCCCTCACTGGCAACCTCGTAATACCATCTGCACGTAGTAAAATAACCTTAGCGCTGACCACCATTGAAAGTATCAACACCAGGCAGTGAATAATATACCACCAATCGGCTTTTTTGCAGTTCGTTGCTGCGCGCGGGGTTCCAACATTAAAGCGTTCGTCCGCCATCAGCATCCTCCTCTCGACAGCTACAAACACCTTTGTCATTTTTTTCTTCTCTTCACCACCACCACGTGAAATTATGCGCTTCATCATCATGCTAGGAATGGCCGTCGGCTTGGCGGCCTCTGCCGCCATGACGCCGATTGAGCGCCGGCAGTGCTCGACGCAGCGCGACGGGTGCTGCCTCAAGCAGGGACACTGCGAGACGTGCTATTTCGGCGAGGAGCCGTACGACTGCAACTGCGAGTGCCTCGAGCGCGGCCTCTGCCCCTGCACGGGCTGGTACGGAAAGACGGGCGAGTGCTTCAGCTGGTATTCGCCAGACGGTCATGTATGTTGTTGAAAGAGGGGAAACCGAGCCGTCTCACAATTTTTTTTTTGTTAACATTACTTTTATTTTAGTGTTGAATTACCAAAAATCGAAGATGGGTGAGGAGCGGGTTCGAATTTGGCGGGCATAGCATGGTGGCGGATGAATTCAAATATAAACACTGCCACCTCTTTTCCACCTTTTCCAGCGCATGACAGAGCTACGTTATTAGTGAATAAAATCGTGGAGCTCAATCTTCAGGGCACAGACAGCGTCCCTTGTTTTATTATTCTCCGAGGGCCCGCCTGTCCGATTATGGCTCGATTTCCTCATCTCCGACAGCCCTCTCCGGGTGTCAGTCGCCATCACGGCCGCCTAGAGACGGGGGAACACAGCCGCTCCCCGATGCAACATTATCCTCGTCAATCTAAAAGCACCGTGAAACTACCATGCCATCTAGAATCGTATAGCAGGGTAAGAAAAATACAGTCTTGGCGTAGCCTTGTAACTAGTTAGTTCCTTGGCGTGCCACGGCAGTATTTCCTAGGGACTGGCGCCTTGCGGGGGTGCTCCATGTCAGGTCCCCCCTGGCGACGTTTGTCGTCTGCGAGATTTTAGAACTCCGTCGAAATCACCCCTTTTACGTGCCATCACTCGTTTAACTATTGGGCATCGCATTCTCTAACCACCAATACTCTCATTTTCGCGCTTGGAAAGCGCATGCGTTTACATCTGCTTTTGGCGACTTCGTCATGATAATTAATGTCAGCGTCGCTGGTGGAGGCGCTACCGCGGCCCTCTTCGCTGTCCAAGCCACAGCCGAGGGCCTACCTATCAATCGGCTCCGACGGCAAGAAGACATCGGGAAGACAAAAAAAAAAAAAAAAGAAAACTCTCTCACACAGGCATGAATTCAAATCTCAAGTCTAACCGATTCCCTTTCTCTCCGCAGCCGATATCAAGTTCACCGCCAAGACCCTCACTTACTACAAAGACAACCGGCCGGGCCCAGATCCTCGGCGTGCGGCCCGGCCCGCCGCCCCCGGGCTACTACTACTACTACTGGTGGACCTCCTCCGGTATCCCTCATCATCGACTACTGGCACTACACCGGGCCCCGCCACGCGGGAAAACGACGTCGTCATGCGCGGCGCTGCCCTTCCAGACCGGCGACGATTCACACGACTACCATTGCCCGCCAACTACACGACCACTATTTGGCTTCTGCGGCATCGCGGCGATGACGGCCCGCGGAGCGCGGCTTCCCCGAACCCCACGCCGAGGAATCAGCCGCAGTGGCTCGAGCTCGTGCTAACTGTGTTTTGAGGACCTGGGCAAAGTTTCTGGGACGACGAGACATGCGACGTCGGCCTAACGCTGGCAGATTTATGTTTCCGAATAATGGCTGGAATTACAACGACGGCAAGTTTTCCTTGGATGCACTCTTCCCAAGCTGGACTCGAGCTAACCGCGGTCATTCGGCGTCCTCTCGCCTCAACCAACCGCTACACCGGGCAACAGCACGTTTGGCGACCGAGCCGACAAGGCATAGAACAGTAGACAGAAAAGATGATGAGCTTCGTCAAGGATGGTGCCCTTTTACGACGGTGCCCGCGTCTCGCAAAACTGCATCCAAACCTTCACGGGTCGAGTTCAGCTACACCAGCGGCCTCTTCAAACACGGCGCCGCCTACGAGCCGGCCGGCACCTGCACCACTGCAATCATGTTCGTGCAGAGGCTTACCAACGCCGCCCAGCTCGCCCGCACATTGCCGACGCGGTGTTCCCCCGTTCTCAAGACATCAGCCGCGGCGGCCGTCCCAGCCGTGCAGCGATAACGCCTGCGCCTTGCACTTGCACAGCGAGACAAGGCCCAACGATGACGACAAGACGAGCGTCGGCACCGCCGGTAGCGTGCTGTATGTCGTGCATCTTCCCCCCCCTCCTTCTAGCCAAGCCGGGTCATGTCCCTTATACGACCAAAACACGGGGCGGCACCTCCGTCCAGCTCAACCGAGCCCGGCAGGCAGCGGCATCGGCGGCAACACCACCGCCAGAAAGAGCGACGTCTAGGATGACGGCGGCGATAAAGAAGGGCACGGCTGACGAATTGAGATGCAGCGTTGCCATAAGATCTCGTGATGACGTGCATCACCGCCCTGCTTCTTCCTGTAGACGGGTTGAATCAGCCACTACTAAAGAGTCAGCTCTCAGTTTTTTTTTTTCGCGCGGGCCTTAATCATTGTCTTGCAGCATCTGCAGTCTCACATTCCCGTTCCTGCCCCCAAATAGTCTTACAGCCAGTCATTTTCGGCCGGCCTGCAACATCCGCGTATCCAAAAGCGAGTCAATCGGAACCAAAAGTCTCATACCTCGACCGGCGTCGGGTCGAACAAGTCTCACATGCCTCCATAGTCACATGTCTCAAGGAATCCTTGTGCTACCCATGGTCGGATAAGCTGAAAAGGGCGATTTACACCGACGAGTGATTCACTTTTCTTTCCCAACCATCTTGGCGTCAAAAACACATTTTCTTGTATCGCTCCGACGCGCCCGACCGGTGTACACCGAGACCTGCTTACCTCCTCTCACGCTCAACCTCCAGGCCTGGCAGTGTTGCGCTGTGTACAGCCGTCAGACGGCCCCCCGATGACCGGCTGCAGGCGACGCTGCATCCAGACATATGAGACGCTCGCCAATGTTGTTTCAATACTTCTCACAAAATAAAAGTCCCAGTCAGAAAAAAAAAAAGATGGCGTGGGTTTATTGACCCGAGACATTGATACCTGAATCAAATCTCGGACGAGCCTCCGAAGTGCGAGGGAAAAAAAAAACCCCCCCGAACCATCGAGCCTTGCCATCGGGATGTTTAGCTAAACCACGCCATATTTGAGACCTTTCCAACGGTCGTCGGTTGCTGCCTGGGAAAGGCAAACAAGAAGAGAGAAGAGTGAAACCTCGCTGGTCCGCATCCGCCGCCTTTAAACGTACTGCTGTCCTGTGTGCCTGCTTACTTACTGTACGATGTAACTTGCGGCCCCCAAAGCAGCAACTCGATCCGACACCGCTTCTAATGACTCAAAAAGGATCTACCAAGGACGCGGGGAGAAAAAAATTAAAATATCCGGACAAAAAGCAAATCACAAACAAAATAAAGTTTGCTGCAACATCTCAACATCCATGTCCGAAAATTGAGAGCAATGCCAATAGCCCTACTCGACATGTAATCTTCATGCAGCAATGTCGTTTTCAGCTTACACCCCCAGACACCCCCAAACAACGTGGCCCTATTTCGCCTTCTTTTTTTCTTTGCTTTTTTTCCTCCCGGACCCTGCCCGTAGGACGTCACAGAAAAAAGCGTGGTACGACTCTCTTCATCTCACAAACAAATGATGCCTGCAGTGTGCCACTTGGAAATGACCACCGTTTGGGGGCTGGCCCAGCCCAATATCCCATGATTCCATTTGCACGCACCTCTCTCTCCTTTTGGCCCTGTGGGACGCGACATCGGCCAACTATATGAACCAGGGGGCACCTCTTCTTTTTTCTTCTTCAACAAGAGCTTCAATTCTGCCCTCTTGCAACTGACCTCGACATCATCAAACTTACCCCACGACCCACTATCGTACTCATCTTCAAACAACTTTGAACAACAACGTGAAATCAATATACGCCATTCAGTCTCTCATCAAAGAATACTCACAATGGCCACCGCATCGCGTGCTACTCTCGTCAACGGCTGCTGCACCTCCTGCTGTAAATGTGCAGATTACGGAACCCACGAGTACTGTCTTCCTTGCTCGACAAATCCTTGCTGCACCACCGTTGAGAACAACGAGGATGCTTATGCCTAATCAACATGGCACTTTTGTTTCAGCGTTTCATCTTGTCATTTGGAAACTTCATTCCGGAAATCAGGCGCTTGGGCTGGTATAAAATTTCACTGCATACAATGGCGCAAAGCAATCTATAGTCTGTACACTAGAATTGAGAATCAGATCATGCATTGGCAACAGACAGCGAACTCACTGTCCTGCAACTCATTTCCATGCGACTGCGCCATAACCCTTCTACTTTCATCCCAACTAAGCAAAAATCATGGCCAGGGCAGGCAGAGCAGCGCCGAGCATCATGGGAGCGGCAAAGGCAGCTCCGTTATCCTTGTCACCCTTGCCGTCGCCCTTGCCATTACCCTTGCCGCCATCGCCCTTGCTGCCATCACTGCCGCCACTAGAGCTGCTGGTGGACGTCGTCTCCTTGCCAGTGTCGGTACTGACCTTGCCAGGGTAATTGGATTCATCATTCTTAAAGGTAGTGACTTTGAGGTCTTTGAGCTCGTTGCCTTGTTCATCAAAGACCTTGAGGGAGACCTTGTAGTCGCTAATGTCAACCAGCTTGCCGTTGCGCTTGGGGGTTACACCCTTGGCAATCATGTCATTGGTATTATCGGGAGGAGAGGGCAGAGTCCAGTTAGCAAGGAAGCCATCGTGGGTAATGAGCTTGGAGTCGCACTTGGGACCTTCAATATCCTCTTGGGCCGCCTTTTGAGCATTGAGGCTCTTCCAGTCAATCTTGGTAAGCTTGTTCTTGAGGCGATTGTAGTCCCCGAGTAGTCTAGCACCATCGGTCGTAAGGTTGACAAGGCCATAGTTCTTGGCCTCCTCCGAGTATTCGTAAACCAGACCACCGGAGAAGGCGCCAGTCATCTTGTCGCTGTAGAGAGCAACGGAATCATTCCAGTAGCGGGGCTCGCCCAGAGGCTGGTTGCAGCCATACTCGGAGAAAAAGACGGGAACAGAGCTCGACTTGAATTTGTCCGTGAGCTCATTGTACGAAGATGAAGTGTATGTAGCATCGATGCCGCACCAGCTGTAAGAGTTGAGGCCATAAACATCGCCACGGCTCATGTTATCCTTTTCACCGTCAATGGAGCACTGGCAATAGTTCCACGTGTCGTAGGTAAAGTCGCGAACATCAGCAGCCGAGTAGCCGACGGGGATCTGGCGCTTCAAGTTCTTCTTGACATAGTTCTTGAGATCACGGGTGACAGCACGGATATAAGGAGGAGTGACCTTGGCAGAGGGCTTGTCGTTGATGATTTCGTTTCCAGAGAAGAAAAGGAGGGTGTTGGGGTAGTTGGCAAAGGCCTCCATGACGGCAAAGGTGCGGTTGAGGTAACCGCCAAAGTAACTTTCCCAAGGGTTATAAGAGGTGATGGCCTCACCAGGGAGGGGGGAGTTGACATCAATGATGAGGTACATGCCAGCCTAGAGCGTGTCAGAAATATGCAAAGGGCACCTATCGGAAAAGGTCACTCACAGCATTGAAGATACTGGCGCACTTGTCGTGGTCGAGGTAGGGGTCAATATTGTAGACACGGACAGTATTGATGCCAAGAATCTGCATGAGAGCAGCATCACGCATGCAAGCATCGGCATCGGTCAAGGGGTCCTTTTTCTCATCGGGCTTGTAACCAGCACTACCACCGGGCTGGTAGCCAACACCAACAATCTGGAACTTGTTGCCCGTGTCGGGGTCGTAGAAATCATTGCCCTTGACTTGGAGAGGCTTGACGGCGCTCACGGCCGTGGCGGCGAGGGCCACGAGAGCGGATTGAATCTAGAGGCATACATTAGCACAAGAAGCCAGAGAAGTGCAGGTTGAACGCAAAGATCACGAGGCAGACATCGTGCATGCATGCAAACAGCGGCCCTTGGGCGCGACACAGGCCAATTCGCAGTAATCAACTTACAAGCATGATATCCGACTGTTTATATGTTAATCCTTGCAATGAGATGAAGTTACCTTGCAACAGTAAGATCGTGGATGGCCGGCGGCGCAAATTCGCAAACGGGGAGATTGCAACAGATAGAAGAGATGTCCGGGAAGGAGTGACTAGAAACGAAGGCTCAAAATGGCGTTGTTCTGGGCGTGTCACACCGAGACGCAGACAGCAACGGGCCAGGAGAGACTGGCAAGTTGGGTTGAGTGATTGAAAGAGTAGAAAGGAAGCAGGAAACGACTGACGTCTGGTGTTTGCACAAGATCAACCGGAAACAAAACGATGCTAGCGATGGGGAACACGAGGGGGGCAAACAGCCCAAAGGGTAGGGGCCTCTTTCCCTACCTACGGTGTAAGGCAGGCGCCACCCAGCGCCATGGGCACCTTCCTTCCATCCTAGGTACCTTGACTTTTACGTGCAAGCTGACGAATTTCAGTGCGCCATAGAACTGATTTACTTATAATTTCGATCGATATAATCTAGTGCCTGCCGACACGCCACTACCCACTATCAACGTCGGGCGCCCGCTCTAACGGGTACAATGGAGGACGCGATGGAGTGTCCAATCAACCTGAAGAGCGCTCTCCAAACAATAAAATAACTCTATTGATCCTCTTGGAATCAACAGGCCACTGAAAGGCGCTGGGCAAGTGGGCCCTCTTAAATGTTGCATCATACATGGTGCTAACTAGTGTAAAGTCTACAATAATCTTGATAGAACCCTTATTACGACAATGGATCTCAGGAATGAACGGCCAGGCCACGTAAATTTCAATACGAGATCTACTGGATTGCTAGACAGATTTATTGAAAAACGCGTCATAACCTTGGGGCTCTGTACAGTTGTTTTCATTTTGCCTTCACAATATTATCTGGTCTGGTGGTCTTCATGTCGTAACCAGCCAAAGGGGCGAGGGAAAGAAAAGCCAGCCCCATCGTCCAAGCCAATTGGTTTGTCCACCCATTGCTACTGTAGACTAATAAGAGAACTTGTTTGTGTCACTGATTACAGGCGCTTCTGTTTTATTATAGTCGCATTGTCTACGCGCCTGAAGGATTCCCACTCCTCCAAGTTGCACAATAACACTGGGAACCCTGAAATAATTAGACTCCTACTCTATATATTGAGGAATACACATCTTGTTCACCTGGCCATCTACGCGCCAGGTCAGTAGGACCAGCCTTACCCTAATCCGCCTTCTCCCCATCAGTGACAGTTACGCGCCGACCGCAACCCGCCTCTACGCTCGGTGTGCACCGCCAACTAATATAAAATGGCTTCGAAAGCGACCAACCACCCGATGTCTCTATTCTAGCCAGAAGTATCAAGCACTTTATGACCCGTTCGCGGCCGTTGCACGCGACCTACCCCTTCACGCCCTTCTGCCGCGTTTCTCGATCGTGATGGATCTAGTGGCCGGTTGTCAAGCTTCGCAAGGCCTACCGCCCCAAAAACAGGCGTCGTCTCATCTACCACCTCCGCCACTACCACGACCTGGGTTACCAGGATGCGAGTCCTCGGC
The DNA here is from genome assembly GCA_030778325.1 of Beauveria medogensis. Lineage (NCBI taxonomy): Eukaryota > Fungi > Ascomycota > Sordariomycetes > Hypocreales > Cordycipitaceae > Beauveria > Beauveria medogensis. The sequence continues at coordinate 29,563 of JAPFRM010000356.1, forward strand.
AGGTAAGCAAATTGACGTGCCGGGGCGCCGTATGAACACGAAGAAGCTCCTCGGACAAGATGCACAAGCTCAAGCTCAAGCACAGAAGTCTCTGTTATCATCAAAGCGCTCATATTCTATCTTCTTAGCCGATGACCTTCCCCGGGACAATAATGCTGCCTTGAATGCACCAGTTTCAAGATGGCTTGGCCAGGTATATCCTACCCCTAAGCGTTTGAGGCGATACTCTGCCAATGCAATTGATGATGCTCCGCGTCACCTTGCCAAAGACGACAAAAATGGGAGCGAGAAGAATTTTCAAGGGAATGAGATCGGGAATAGACCTAGAGCCAGCTCTGAACCGATTACATATTCCGATCAGCATAACTTCGTCACGAGACTAATGACACCAAGGACCGAATGCTTATCAGGCTATTTGCACAATTCTCAAAGTGTTTCCAAAGGCCTCAGCATCTGCCTCCCTCAAACTTCCCAAATTCTTGCTTCTTCTCACGTCGTGAGCAGTACGCCGACACAAGCCTCACTAGAGAAAGCCCTTCCCATGCCGACGGATCTTGATAGACATAACCTTGCAGACATTCGACGTCAAAATCATGAATCCCCGGCATCCTCTACGGCTGTAACCTTTGTGACTTTCGAGAGCAGCTCGACTATGAGCTGCGGCCCGTCCTCGAAATTTTCTGCTTCGCCCACGCGGCACTAACGGTGCTGCCGTTTCTCGTGGTCTACATTGCCGGAGACTGTGCACAACATCTTGGACTGGGAAATTAGGAAGAGGCTGGACGGGCTCTGTGTGTGGTTGGCGACAGGAAACAGACTTTGGAGAGACGCCCATATGGTTCACATAGACATGCGCCCCTAATCCTGCACAGAATATTCATTCATCCTTGCTCGAGCTTGCTCAACGACTGATTCTTGTCGTCTGTCGGCCTTTATCTGCCCATCATCACGGGTCTGGCCACCAACTGCGCAGAGGACCCGATGTCATCTCCAAGTCCAGCCCAGTCTAGCTTTCCAGAGCCGAATGGCTTCAAGAACTCACATATTACTCGATGCGCCGGCCTTTCCGAGATTAAATCCATAGCTTTTCATCTGACTCAGCAAGAGCAATTATCATGGCTTCGGCTCATTGATACAAGCTTAGCTTACGGCGCACCATCACAACCTGTTCACTGACACCCACAGATAAGTCTTAAGCGTACTGATTAGAGCAAAAATATTGTAAGACAAGGCTCCTGCGCATACTATTAAAAGGGAAAAACCAAGACAAAAGAAAAAAACTCGCGAGGCAAATGTACAGCCCCCGCATAACATGTAGCAAACGTCGCCTGGTAAAAGAGACTCGCCGTTATAGAAGCAAAGAGATACCAAAAAATGAGGCATCCTGAACTCCATGCCTCGGCCACTCTGTACGAGTGTGCCTCGCCGCCCGCGCGCCTCATTGCTTGGTATATAAGATAAGGTTCGTTGTGTTTGCCATGTGCAAGGCATGTCCTGTCGCAACCTTGACCGACGGCCACAATCAATGCCTTGCCCATTGTACATGACACCATAAGGGAAAACTTTTCCTATTTCATAACTTATCAACTGCCTTGGCCTGTGGTCGCAAACCAAACCCAAATCTGCCCTTTCCGTGCCTTAGAAGGTCATGGCTGAGACGCGATTTAGTATCCGTTCATGGCCATGCGCTGAGAGCTACGGCTTAGCTCACGGTCAGCGGCAGGGCTGATGGGTCTGCTACTGGCGCCGCCAGCATGGGCGCTGCTTTCCTTGAGTGCAAGCAGCTGCTTGGCACGGAAGGTCTCGTAGTGGATCTGCGAGGTTGTCTCGATGAGATCCTGGAGGTGGGTTCGCAGAAGGAAGTTTCGGAGGTAGACGAATTCGCAGTGGTTCTCGTCTTCAACGTTAATGACACCCCAGCGGTTCTGGCGACCGCGAACCTGCTGGCCATTGACAATGATGGACTTTTCCGAGCCGACGACAGCGAATGGGACGAGACCCTGGCATGTGATGTTAGCGACAACTATGCACCTCATTCGGCACGCTAGAGAGTACAAACCTTGATTTGGTTGTTCAGGGCACGCTCCTCTTCATCAAACTCGTCATTATCGTAAGGGTACATCTTGAGGTTGTGGAAAGCAAACTCCTCCTTGATGCGCTCCTTGAAAGCCTGGCGCTCCTCGGTGGTGAGTGTGTCGGCCTTTGCAATCACAGGCACAACGTTGACGACATCGGACAGCTTCTTGAGAACAACAATATCGATGGGCTTCAGAGAGTGGCCGGAGGGCTGGATGAAGAAAAGGCAGCAGTGAATGCGGGTGTCCTGGATGTAACGCTCACGCTGGGCCGTGAGCTCCTTGCGCAAGTAGGCGGAGTGCTGATCCTTGATATACTTGACAATGGGGTCCCAGCAGCGGTCATTGTTGACGAGGTCTCCGTATCCAGGGGTATCGACAATGTTGAGTCGGAGGCGTACGCCGTTTTCCTCAATGATGTGGGAGTCGGCCTGGATCTCGGTGGTGGATCGGATGGGCTCATCGGGCTGGAGACGACCCTTGGAGTCGATCAGATGCGAGGCAAAGATGGTGTTGATCAGGGTCGACTTGCCCAGACCAGTTTGACCTAGCAAGTGAAGACGCGAGTTAGACCTGGCCCTGGCTGTTGTGGGTGGAAGTGCTGCATCACGCCTCAGGGGCGGGCGGGTAGCATCACGAGGGAGTCGGCCAACTTACCAACGCAGATGACGTTGAACTGGAAACCGCGCTTCAGGAGCTTGCGCTCAATCTGAGACGTGATGCTGTCGAAACCGACATGGCTCTGGGGGAAAATGGCGGAGGCGGGAGCAGCAGCCATCGTGTCGTGATACCGCTTGGTTTGTCAGGGGAGACTTAAATAAGCTGTCGCGCTGAATGCGGCTTGCGAGGACTATTACAGATTAAATTCCGGTTGCCGTGTGCAAGAACGATCAAGCAGACAAGAAAGCAGGAATTGAATGGTAAATGAATCGAACGAGGCAATCGTGAGCAAGCAACTCTGCGAGATGGGACTTTGTGGGACGCCGTTGACCAAGCCTGGAGGAGCTGCAAAGGGGAAACTTTTGGGCGGGCGAGGCACAGACTTGTCGGTGGTCCGGACCTGCTCCCGCCTGCAGGCTGCTTTTTAGGGGACCCCAGGCCCTGTTGCCTGCCCGCCAACCTGCTGCCATGCTGCCCAAGCAAAAGCCCACCAACTGCCATTTGCCAGTCAGTCCAATTCAGGAGGCGGGTCCCTGGGAAAGGGGCAGGGAGGGGTCTGGGGCGTCCATCAACACCAGGCTACCGCTATTGGCCAGCACCGGTCCGTGCGAAGCCGGCGCTCATTGGTTGCTTTTGCCAAAGTATGTCCCCACTGCGCAAGCAGCCAAAAGCAACAAGGGCAAGTTTTATCGCAGCTGCCACGACCATTGTGATACCCAGCTATTCACGACCGATCAAGCTGCGACGCACCGATTGCCCTTGACCTATCGATCTGCCCTACGAGGTCACATTTCTGGACTCAAGATCCTCATTACCCAGTCCGTGGCGCCTAATTTGCTGCGCCGCGGTGCGCCTGGTCACGAGCCAAAGAAACATCGCCAATCTCGTACCAGACTCGGTCATCAACACCTACACTATGGCGGCCCTTCTCCCCCGAATTGCCTCACCGGCGCTGCTCCCTATTCCTCGTCTGCCGTCGCTGGTTGGTATCGCTAGCCGGCTGCTCCCGACACTCGGCATAGCTCTTCCCGGCATCAGCATCACCATTCCCACATTGCTGGATGATATTTGGGAAGGCATCCTGCGAGCTGTGCCGAAGAACAAGGTCTCCCACTCGAGGAAGCGAATGAGGCAGCTGGCCAACAAAGGCCTCAAGGATGTGAACAGTCTTTGCCAGTGCCCTGGTTGTGGTGCCCCTAAGCGCATGCATCGTCTATGTCAAAATTGCTTGGAAGGTGCGTACAAGTGATTTCTATACTTTTCATCATTATCATTCGAGTCTCTAACCAAGCGTCTTCAGAAATGCGAGGCATGTGGCGATCCGACGAGCGACGAAAGTAATAGAGTGCAAGCAAAACGAAAATAGGCATCGGTAGTGCTGGTGCCAAATTTAGTGTATTACAATCTCATGTATATTTGACTTCTGGTTAGAAGATGCATACACGCGGCGTTTTGGCTCATTTGGGCCATGTATAATAAAATTATATCCAACACTTGAAGCATTGACCCTCGTATCGTCCAGATGATGATGACCGTAGGACCGCATGTCCTATTTAAACAGCTTCCTCCAAGGCCCTCCGCTTCTAGTCATAGCAGATACCGAACGATTAGCAAAGTCATGACTCCTACCTTCAAGAAAATCAGCATTGTATATCCAGTTGCAACCTTTCCGAGCGTTGCGAATCTATAATGTGAAAGTGGGTTGGCGTGGCACGAAATCGCCAACCCACCAGCGCAAGCCTACAGAAACCCCACCAACATCCGTCATTCACTTTCTGCAACTCTCACCCACTTTGTCACCAGCCTCATTTATATGAGCCAATCACAATGGTAAATGCCCGGCTCCGAGCGTGACTACATCGGCCAGCTAACAAATAGTAGTCGAAGCAATATCTGACGATACATACCGTCGACAATGGTACGTTACCCCGCTACAATTTGCGAAGCTGCCACTCTACCGTTTGATAGACTCTGACAGACGCCACAGCACACATAACGGACATTTTTGCCCTGGCTTCTACTCCAAAGTCTCTTCTATCTGCCGGTGGCTCTTCCACCATCCATGTGCACGACACGACAGACCCGGCCTTTCCCCTGAAGCAGAGCATATCAAACGCTCATAAGCTAGGCTGCCACCACCTCTGTACGTCGAGAAATGGTCGATATGCGGCCAGCGCTGGGTTCGGAGGTGAGGTCAAGATTTGGGCCCTTAATGCAGACACAGGGGAATGGAGCAACGCCGGCGAGTTGACCGGCAGCTCTGTCCAGGCGGGCGAGGTGTGGGCGCTGGCGCTCAGCGAAGACGGCGGCTACCTGGCCAGCACTACCAATGACGGCGGGATCAATGTCTGGGACGTGGTCGACGAGGCCAAGCCCAGGATTCGCGAGTACGAGACTGGAAGTGCAGGGTCGGGAAGTTTTGGCATGTGCGTCGACCTCAGCAGGGATGGAAAGTTTACCGCGAGTGGCCATCAAAATGGTGCCGTCTACATTTTCGACAATGACACGGGTCGCATTCTCTACTCGCTCTCTGGTAGGCAACTTTGACGCCCTCATTAGCTGTAAAGATTTACACGTGCTAACTTTGGTATCAGGACTGGCGAAACCTGTGCGAGCTGTGGCCTTTTCACCTGGGAACACGAGATTGGCAGCCGCTGGTGACGCTGGCATCATTGCCCTCTACGACATGAAGCACGGAGAACACATTGGCAACCTGACAGGCCATTCTTCCTGGATCACAACCATCGACTGGAACGACACTGGAGAGTATCTCTTGAGTGGATCCATGGACGGCAAGGTCAAGGTATGGTCCGTGGAGCGGAGTGATTGTGTGGCCACGCACAGCGAGACGGACAAGACGCTCTGGGCTGTTCGGTGGCTGCCTAAGATTGGCCGCAGCGAGATGTTTTGCACAGCCGGCGCCAACAGGAGTCTGTCGTTCTATCGTGAGGCTACGGGCGGTTGAACAATTGCCAATACGGAATGAAAAGCAAGGGAGATGTTTTAATTATATTTGTCTCTCAAGGCTTTCGGTTTGTTGTCAAATTGTATCACCTGACTTGGTGCCTGTCTCGCGCTGCGTAGCTGCGTTGCCCTGCCAAATTGGCGTTCCGTCAGTGGTGCACCTGTAGTTCGCACCCTAGAGCTTTCGGCCGTGAATTTAATCACCACGTCATATACTAGCGCAGCTTCAACCAATCATTCCAATTCTATTTGACGCCGTCATCATTCGACAGCAGTCGCAGAATCGATCTTGCACGCAATTTCTTCTTTATATAAACCAATCAGCGATACAATTACTGTCATTATGCCGACGACCAGACGATCGACAGGCAGCGCTCGAGCCCGACCCGGGCCAACCAAGGGCCAAGCGACCATCAGCTTCTCCAACCGAGTCACAAAAGCGGTACCCAAAGACGTCAAAAACTCCATCGTCGTGCCGTCAAGACGAAAAGTCGATGCGCCAGCCCAGAAGGAGCCTGAAGAGCACAATGTGGTTTTTGAGCCCGAGGTCGCGGAGCAGCCCGAGGAGGAGGAAGAGGAGGAGATGCTTATTGGGGAAGCTGCGGTGCCCTCAAAAACAGAAGCTATGTTAAAGGCCGAAAATACGAGCGATGCGCAGATTGGCAAGTACTGGAGGTCGATTGAGGCGCAGCGCATTGCGCCGCGGGTGCACCAAGAGGATCTGTCGCTCCATGAAAAGGTGCTGCGGTACTTTGACGTCAGCTCCCATTACGGGGTAAGTTGAGAGCCGTGTGCAAACTTGCAGAACAAGCTTGAATCAAGAACTGACATGTCCGATGGTAGCCATGTATTGGGATCCCTCGCATAAAGCGCTGGCAGCGTGCTGAACGTCTAGGTCTGAGCCCGCCGATCGAAGTCCTCGCCGTCCTGCTCAAGGAAGAGAACAAGGGCAACAGCGACATCGAATCGGCGCAAATGGACAAACTCATGAACTCTGTTATTGTTGCATAGAGTTGGAATAATTGGTTGGACGAGCTGTATTTGTGGGAGTTGTTCAAGAGAGTTTTGGCGTTTGCTTCTTTTGGTTGTTGGCTGGGCAGCTGTCGATTGGGACAGTACGAGTACCATTTGAAACCATGTTTCATGTAGCAAAATAACGTCTTTGTCACTATAAATATCAAATGCCTGTGTATTTTATGTATCCCTAATTCTGCGCCACGTTTGTTCACGTCTAGTACCAAATGCTTCTAGTTCGGTGATGAGGAAACTTTTCTTGCCCAGCGGCTTCCAGCTCTTTGATTGTGTCGTATAGGAAGAAGTCGATCAAAATCGCATTGACATGCGTGTCGGGATGTTTTCTCACAATCTCTCGCCGAATCAACTCGACGCACCATATACTACATGCTACACACGGACAGTTAGTTTCATGCTGCAGCACAGAGAGTCTGGGATGAACGAGGACACATACCTCGCAGCTGCACTTCCCAAGAGCTACCACTCTCTATAATCTTGCGCGATTTGATCGCGCTGGCAACCGAGGGGCTCAGGTACAAGGCGCCGAGGCTCACCAGTATCTGCGGGATGCGATAGTCGGCAAACATGGTGATTTTGTCAATGTCGTGAAATTTACCGTATGACTCTCCCTGAAAACAAGCCCACAGATCGGCTACTAAGATCTGTGCCCTCTTGAGTATCCGGATGGGCTTTTGGCTACCCTCGAAGTGATGCTCATCGCGAAAGCAATTAAATTCCTGGGCGAGCAGATTCACCAGCTTGGCTGCTGAACCATCCGCCTCGTCGAGGAGGCTCAGCACAGACCCATCGTATTTCTATTACGGTCAGGTCAGTGATGCGGATAAGAAGTAGTAAAGATACAACCGGGGGGGGGGGGCGTACGTCAGAGAGGACCTGGCCACTTTCTCGCAGGCAATCATAACGCTCCTGCATTAAAGGCATTTCTTCCTCCGTGCAGGACCGAAAAACATGTTTCAACGACTCAAGAGTGAACTTATTCTCGTCAATCCAGTAGTTTGGATCAGTTATGGGTATGCCTGCGCCACTCAGTCAACGCCTTTTACACGTCAAGTCGACAGACAATACATACCCTCGTCCAGGGCCCGCTGCATTGCGGCAACTAGACTCCAGTATCCTGTCCACTGCTTTTCTTTATATTCTATGGCAAATCTTTCCTCTTGTGGAAGCTCGGACCAAAAGGAAAAGTTTAGTAGATCCATGGTAAAAATAAACGCAACCGTCGCCTCATCCTTGGTCTTGGGATGCAGCTCATTGTCTGTCCAGCTGGCCGTAGTGAACTGCTTTGCTTGCATCTGCTTATAAATGATTTCTGCGGCATTTTTGGACGCTCGCATGTCAATCGCCACATCGATGCCGTTGTCGTAGACGTATTCAACTCCTTGTAGGACACCAGTCTCGGGGACTTCCTCAATCTGGAGGTTACCCTGCAGATGTGCGCGCAGAAGCTCCAGAAGCTCAGGGTCTGCTTCATCATCTGACATCTTGAATGTCCCTGGTGCGGAGATGCCTGTGGACTTGAAGGATGTCCCTGTTTGTCAACTTCGATGGCTAGAAAATCGAGAATGTGACCTGCATAGTCAGGCACATCGAAAAGGTTTCGAGGCCAAGGACCCGCTAAGGTTGCGCTGCAGCCACCACCCAGGCTGCGGGCAAACGGGAGCACTGACATTCGCGCAGACAGCTGGTCATGGGAGATTATTTCTGATGGCGAACTGAGACTATAAATGCTCAAAAACCCAATCACTCCATTTACACCCGTCTACATTAAATATATGATTTTCGTCAGATGCACGCTGTGCACAGTGGCACCGCCTGCGCCTTGGTGGTGCTGTTGCAGCCCATCTGGCCACACAGCCAATCACCTACGAGCGGGAATCGCAGCTCGCCAGCCGATTGGTGAGGCGCGCAGGTGTGAATCCACACACTGCTTGATGTGAATTAGGCCCTTGTACGTTGAGTGATTCTGATAGAAACCTAGAGGGTAATGAGAACATGATTATAATAATGGCATTTACTTTTATTTATATAAGTATTCTTCATTTTCACTAGTGAGGATGATTTCACTATACACTATCAGGTCTGCCTTCAGATTCAGCGGCCGTCTAAAAGTCATCAGTGCTGAATCGAAAAAAGTGGTCCTCGTACAGCATCGTACACTACCAACTCGCCTGCGCCGTGCACTCGGACGCCTCTCCAACATTGCAGTGCGGCCAAAGACGTTGATGACTGTGTGACGGAGACGGGCCTTATCTTGTCTCTTGTCTCGCACCGACTCAATTTCTCCAAAAATTCCAACGGACATACCTCACGAAGCGTCATGGAAGCAGTTTCGAGCACAGAGGCGACCGCGCCCGCGCCTGCCGTGTCAGCTTCTGAACTGCAGCAGACTGGCCAGTCGCACCCTGCGCCTGTCGTTGAGCAGCAAGCGCAGCAGCCCGCGCCGACGGCGCAACAGATAGACGGAGAACCCAAAGCATCCGGAGAAGACAAGCAAGGGCCGCCGGCTACACAGCCGCGACCGAACCCTGCAGCGCAAGCGGCGCAGACGAGACCGATCGCCAAGCTCACCAGAGAGAGCTACAACCAGCAATCCATGGGTACATCGCTCAACTCAAAAGTCAAACAGGTAAGACAATTCCAAATATTTTAGCCGTCGCACAAGGCGAAGCTGGAATCTGCTACCGTCTGCGACTGCTCTTCTCGAGAGAAATTCGCGGCTAACGTCGCATGCAATAGTCACGCGTTCTCATGGTTGGAGCCGGAGGCATTGGGTGCGAGCTTCTAAAGAACCTGGTTCTCATGGGTTTTGGTGAAATTCACATTGTCGACCTCGATACGATCGACCTCTCGAATTTGAATCGCCAATTTCTTTTCCGCCAAGAACACATAAAAAAGTCCAAGGCCCTGGTGGCAAAGGAGGCGGCCGAGCGGTTTAACCCCAACGTCCGAATTGTCGCATACCACGCGAACATTAAAGATGATCAATTTACTGTCGCATGGTTTCGCGGTTTTACGGTTGTTTTCAATGCACTGGATAACCTAGAAGCGCGTCGCCATGTCAACAAGATGTGCCTAGCTGCCAGCGTGCCACTCATTGAGAGTGGCACGACGGGGTTTAATGGACAGACTCAGGTGATCAAGAAGGGCATCACAGCGTGCTACGACTGCACGCCCAAAGAGACGCCCAAATCGTTTCCTGTGTGCACAATTCGCAGCACACCGAGTCAGCCCATTCACTGCATCGTGTGGGGTAAAAGCTATCTGCTAAAGTGAGTACAACTTCACTGACCCTTCAGGATCACCTGCTAACTACTTACAGTGAGATATTCGGTGCTAGTGAAGACCAGGCTGCTTTTGATCACTCCGAGGATGCCGAAAATGGTAAGAAAAAGCAATGCCTCACTTAGCTCAGTAGCTAATCAGATTGCAGCCAAGGAAATTGAGGAGCTGAAGAGAGAATCAGAGGCGCTCAAGAAGATTCGTGCCGCCGTAGGAACACCCGAATTCCCCAAGATGCTGTTTGACAAAGTTTTCAATGCCGATATTCAACGACTGCGTTCTGTGGAAGAGATGTGGAAATCCAGAACACCGCCCGTAGCCCTCGATTACGCCAAGGTACTGAGCGAAGCAGGCGACGCAATCGCATCAACAGACGCCTTACTTGCCGACGATCAAAAGATTTGGACTCTTGAAGAAAACCTGGCGGTGTTCAATGACAGTCTAGAGCGATTGAGCAAGCGCGCGATCGAACTGAACAAGGCCCAGGGACCGTCCGACCTGGAACCAATCATCGCATTTGACAAGGATGATATCGATACATTGGACTTTGTCACTGCTAGCGCAAATATCCGGTCGACGGTGTTTGGAATTGAGAGAAAGTCAAGGTTTGACGTCAAACAGATGGCGGGCAACATTATTCCCGCTATCGCAACCACCAACGCCATAGTCGCGGGACTCTGTGTGCTGGAGTCGTTCAAAATTTTGAAAGGGGAATACGACCAGGCAAAGGAGGTCTTTCTGACGCCTTTTGCTTCAGCGCGACTTCTTGCACCTGACAGGTCACGTCCACCGAACCCCGAGTGTCCAGTGTGTGGTGTCTTCAACACTAGCGTCATTGTCGACCTATCACGAGCCACGCTGGGTGATGTTATCGAGGGCTATCTTAAAGAGGACCTGGGCCTTGGAGACCGGGAAATTTCTGTAAACAACGATGTCGGCATTCTCTACGACTTTGACGAGACGGATAACTTGCCAAGGAAGCTTACAGAGCTTGGCATTCGCAATGGGAGTTTTTTGACCATCATGGACGACTCTGACGAGGATACGCTGGTCAATATTGTGCTTGATATCGAAGAAAGGTAATCATACATTTGTGATACGTGTAATGTACATCTGCTAATATGCTTCACAGGGCAATCGACGCAACAGAGAAGCCTTACAAAGCTGTACTTGAGGGCAAGCCTGATATTCCGAGGAAGCCAAAGAAAGCTGTCTCACCGGAGACGAACGGCACCAGCACGACAAATGGCACTGTCCATGTCGAAGGCCCCAAGGGTGTGAAGCGGCCAAACGTTGACGGCGAAGAGCAGCCCTCGAAGAAGGTCAAGATTGCTGGCACAGGACAAGATGATGACGTCGTATTGGTGGAAGATGCTGGCGGCGCGATTGTCATTGATGACTGACCCCGCACGTGTTCTGCCGATATTTGCGTTCCTGTTCTCTTTTACAAGTGCCGCGTCGCGCACGTTTTCTATGCGATTTATGCAGCGCTCAGACCGCCATCGAGGTTCAGGATGCAGTTATTCGCGAACTGGTTGGCGGCGAGAAAAATGGCCGCATCGGCCACCTCGTCCGGATCCGCGACCCTACCGAGCGGAGTGTCTTTTAGAAATGCTTGCTGGAGTTCTGGTTTGAGATCTGCAAGCACGATACCACGATATGTACATTAGCAGAGAGGGAAGGAAAGGACTGTATTTGGAAACGACATGATGAGGAAAGGAAACAAAGGCAAGGAAGAATGATGGGCGAGGCCAACTGAACTTGGGCCAGGCAGGGAAGGAAAGGAAAGATGAATGACTTACTTTGCCACATGTCACTGTCAACCCAGCCCGGCAGCAACGCATTTACACGGATAGATCTCGGCGCCAGTTCGCGACAGAGCGCTCTTGTAAAACCTATCACTCCAAGGTTACCATTGGGTCGCTGGGAATTTCTTTCTTTTCATATTTGTTCCCACATGAGCCATCTATACAACCACGCAAGAATCGCGGGGAAACAGAAACAGGGTACAATGACCACAAATACATATCAAGACGAATATGAATGATATTTCTTGTTTAGAGGCCTTTTCCCCGAGTTCTTGTAACGAAGATGATATGTGAAACACGTACCTATGAGACCAGCTTTAGAAGCAGCGTACGCGCTGGCGCCAAAGCCGCCGTGTGTGGCCATGAGGCTGGAGACATTGATGATGCAGCCTAATATCCCCGAAAATAAAGTACGGATTAGCTCTGGGATTTCAGCCAACACACACACACACAACATCCCTTGCAGGAAAAATGACGGGGGGACAAAAAACCGACCGTGGGACTGCATCCTGGCATACTTGCAAACCAGCATCGTCGCCAGCAAATTCGTGTCCACAATCTTCGCGAGCTCCTCATCGGGCGTGCGCTTCAAAAATGTCGTCTGCGAGATTCCCGCGCAATTAACCAGCACGTCGACCGGTCCCACCACCGCCGCCGCCGACTGCTCTCCGCGTCCTGCAAAGACGGCCTTGATGCTGGCCGCGTCCGAGACGTCGAGCTTGATAAAGTGATGCGCGCGGGGCGACGATGAGGATGAGGTAGTGGTTGGATCTCCGGGCGCGGGCGCGGCGAGCTGGGCTTCCAGGCGGGCGCGCTGGGTGAGGGCGCTTCGGCCGAGGAGCGTCACGGAGGCGCCGTGACGCGCAAAGGCGGCGGCGATGTGGGAGCCAATGACGCCGGTGGCGCCGACGACGGCGGCGTGCTTGCCGGCGAGGCGCAGGGCCATGGTGGGAATGCTGAAATGGGGTGTGCTGGGACGGGAGGGAGGGGGGGTTTCATTGAAGGGAGCGTGGCATTGGCGATGAGATGTCGTCAAGGACTGGGGTGGATTGAGGTTGAAGATGGGTGGTGGTTTGGTGGAGTGGTGATGGCGGGCCAGGGTGGTGTTTGAAGCAGAGACCGCCGAGTACGTTCTGCATATGTCTACGTCATAAAAATATGAAAATCGAGAAAGTTTTTTTCAAGTGAATATAATAATGAGAGACCATATTTGTAGCCAATCAAAGTAAATAAATGAAAACATGACCTCGTATTGCTCAGAAGTCTCAAGTTTTCTAGCTGTTACGCACAGCAGTGCCTGCGACTTAACTTGCAGCGATGGTTTTATATGTTACAAATATTCGAGGCCATTCGCGATCGAAAATTGAGGTAGTTCAATGAGATGCGAAGGGACTGTAAGACCAGACCCGTACAATATTGTCACCTCCTCCAGTCGCGAATAATTGATTTGACGCTGCCACAGAGAGCACCGTGTTGCTATGTGCATGAATCGCCAGCTGCAACTCGCCAGTAAACGCATCCCAGATCCGACACGACCGGTCCTTTCCGCCCGACAAGATCCAGCAAGCATCCGGCGTGGCGCCAATCGACACGACATAGTCCGTGTGCCCGTGCAGCGTCTGGACGTGTCCGTACAGCGTCCTCGACTGCCCGTTGTGGCCCGCCGTACTCGATGGGCGGCCCCCGCCGAGCAGCGCGCGCAACTTCCAGACCTTGACGGTGCGGTCGAGGCTGCCGCTGGCAAAGCACGCGGCGATTGTCGGCAGAAACGTCAGGCAGTAGACCGAGTCGGTGTGGCCGGAGGGCCCGGAGAGCACGGCGATGCGTTGGCCGGTCTGCATGCTCCAGACATAGATGCTGGCGTCGTGGCTGCTGGCAATGACGTAGGCCATGTCGGCGGAGACGGAGACGGACGAGATGCCGTCGGGCGAGACGAGCGTGTAGCGCGCCTTGGACCGGTTGACGTGCCATACCTTGACGGTACCGTCGCGGCTGCCCGACACGAGCGATCGGTTGTCCGAGGCGCACTCGACGGTGTATACTTCGGCGGTGTGCTCGGACAGAAATCTGCGAATCTTTCGCGACGCAATTTCCCACACCTAGGATAAGAAAAAAAATGAAAGAAGTCAGTATCCCCGCCGTTGTTGCTTATATGTCATTATCTACATTGGAGCTACTCACTCGAACCATCTTGTCTTCCGACCCCGTGGCGAGAAACTTGTCGTCTGGGCTGAAACAGAGGGTGCGGATCAGAGACTCGCCCGTTGCATCGTGACGTTCTTCCAGCATGACCGAGAGCGTACCCGTCTCCGCGTCAAAGACCTTGACGGTCTGCCGGCTCGCCGTCGCCAGGTAGCGGTTGTCGTGACTGAAACGCACGCAGCACACGGCGTCGTCGTGAGAGATCGTGTACCGGTGCGCCATCTTGAGTCGCTGCGATATGCGGGGGTTGAAGAGGGCGTACCAGTCGCTGCCCGTGAGCTTGTACTCGCCCGGTACAATTTCGGGCGGCAAGTCGGCCCAGTGTGTCGTCATTGTCGTCGTTGTCGCCGTCGCAGCATGCTCGGGAGTTGTCTTGTCATTGCCTTGCTCTGCGTCCGGGAGCTGTTGATCGTCAGGGGACGAGCCGCTGTCATGCCTGACAGCGGTAGAGGTGATGCTGCTCCGGGAAGCTAGTTTTGTTTCGAGGCAAAGTATGATTTCCTCGTAATTGCGAAGTTTGCTCTGGTACCTGCGAAGCAAATCAGTTCGACTTGTTCCCTGCGCCTTTGACTTGCTTCCTTCTTCTGTCAGCGACATGGCTCGTTGGCGGTACCTACTCTGCTGTCTCTGTTCTATGCTTGCGCTGCAAAAAGTTGAGCGTCTGTCTCAAAGACTGTAGCTCACTAAGCTGCACCTCGACTATGGAGGGCGAGTGCCCTAGGTATCAGAATGGTTCATACACGGCAATCTTGGCTGAGCTTACATTGGTGCTGCCAATCATCCACCTGCTCCAACTGCTGTCCCGCAAACTCTGCCTTGACTTGAGCAAGAAGCAGCTCGATACGACTACAGCCACCATACGCCGAGGACGCCATCGCGTTGAATAGGAATATCTGTGGTGTTGAGGGACAGAAACGCGGATCGGATAGACGTTCTACGACAAAGTTATATACACAGCCCGGCTACAGAAGCACAAGAACCTACCGCTGCTTGAGGGGTGCATAATAGGCAACATAGTAACTTATACCTGCTCGTGGTTAAGGGGGGTTTGAGCTTTATTGCGGTCGTGGAGACATGCGGCAGCGTTGCCGATTCGCCCTGGGTTGCACCGTTTTGAAGCACACTCGCGCCCCCCCTTCTGTGGCTCAAAGTGGTTCGGCCAGAACGCTGATGAAGAGGCGAATGGGCCACTCTTGGTAGGACAAAAGGGAGTACTTGTTTGCCGCCTGGCAACACGATCCAGCCTGGCGGTAATCTACACTGTAGATCCTGAGCCATCAGCCTCACGAGAGCGATGATTGGCAGCCATACATTCGGTGCAGGCGTTTCTCTGTCATTGTTGCACAAAGACATTCGGTAGGCAGCATGTGTTTTATGTTTGGACGGGAGTAAAAACTGTGTTTTCATTCTTCGTGTCTTTCGCATTACCTTTGTTTTCTGCGATGTGTTTGACCCGACTACATCGGAATACGCTGCCATGTAATCTGCTCAATTTGAGAACATGGTTTTGGAAAAGATACACATTGGCCCCCATATATTGAAAGGTTGTTGTATACCTCTTGTACGGTCAAGATGCTCGCAAGCCGACTCAAGTTGCCCTTGCGGGTCATTCGGCTTGCCTTGCATGCTGGAGCAAACAGTAGTCGGCTGGGCGACACGAGACTTTCGTCGCATCTCACATGACAAAGGTCCTTGGCGAATGTCACAAGTTGTCCGCCAACGTGAATCGTTCTGATGATTCTTGGCCTTTGGTTGGCTGGTTGTAACCCACGCCTCGGGTGCAGAGCCGTTACCGGGTTTAGGGTTGGACAAGTACAACGTTGAGTTTTGGGGGGCGATCAAGAAGTACATAGCTGGGGGGAAGCGATGAGATTAGATTGATTACAATAATTCTTGCTTTAAGAATGAATAGTCGCTGTTGCCAAGCCTTGATACTGCTAGTCGTGCTTTCGGTCTTGTGCTTTGGTCGGAGGTGGGGAAGCAAAGCAGGAAGCAAACTTTTGGTTTGCACGCAGGCATCCTCGATGCAGGGCGGTTTACTGAAAGCCCTGTTCGCAGGATGAACCAAAGAAACCAGGCCGAGAAAACTTTCGTTTCATAATGGCTACTCATCCAGGCGAACCTGAAGGATGTTTTTCATGATTTGGCTTGGCTTGGAACAAGGTGCGTCTGTCGGATTTGTAGTCTGAAAGCCAGCTTCCACAGCGGATATCATTGGTTTGGTAGCTGAGGAGATGAATGGAAGAGAGAAATGCAGTCATCAGACGCAATATCCGAGGGTGCTTTGTGTTGATCTCGCGTTGGGAGAAGGCGTTTGCAGAAGGGCAAAAACGGTTACCAGACTCAGTGGATCGCTTAGTACGTCACTGAAGGGGGTCGGTGGACCGCTGTGGATTGGTACCAACAGTGGTGTATGTAGAGACCACTGCAAGCAGGCAAGCGAGGCGCTAGTTACCAAAAGAGGTACCTACTTTTAAATCAACCCTCAGCTGAGGAACCGCAAGAAAGCCACAAGTCATAGCCACCAAACGGATGACTTGTGAGGCTGATGCCTTCGAGACATTTTTCTTGGCGTTGCTCCAATCACGACAAGATACGGGTTTCAATGCTCAAATTGATAAGCCCCTATTTGATTCCGCGTTGTGACTTATGTTATTCGCGTCAGAGGCGTTCCCTCCCGTACGTAGCACGCCTACCTAGGTAGTCAGTCGCACCCGTTTATATAAGCTGTATCAAAACTCTGGTCAACTTTTGATCCGTGCCGCCCGAAGCCAAGCCCCATTGCCTCGCCAAGTTACAGCTGACCATCCCGCTGGCCAACCTGCTACCACCTGCTTCCATCTCGCTCGCGTCTTTTCCTTCATCTTGGACATGCCAACTCTCGTTTGTCGGCTACATTCGCTTCTCTCTCTTGGTCCCTCGTTCATCGCGCACCAACAACACACTGACATGCCCACCTTTTAAGCCCGTTGCCGACGTTGCAATAAGCCTCCACACCCCACGTCTCATCGCATTCCCGCTGGCCCATCGTCTCCTTTTTTGTCCCCGTCTTGGGTCCGTCAAACTCCCACGCGACTGTGCTGCCATTTTCTGCACCTGTGCTAGGCACCACAATCGACACTGACTTGACCTATGCTGGACCATCACCCGCCCTGCTTCATCCCGCGACCCTTCTCGACCCTGCTTCATCTGCATCCCGGCCCAACCCTTGTCACGCCTGATCTTGTCTTTTGAGCTGGCAGGACTCTTGATGCCCCTTCTAGACCTCCACCAGACCTCTACGCTGGTCATCTGCATGCCGCCCCCCTGTCCTGGCTCCATCTGTACCAGTCCTGTCTCAATCTGCACCACTCCCGTCCTCCACACCAAGACTCAGGCAACATAATACAACCTGACGCACCTCGACACTTACGGCGAACAATATCAGCAGACTATTGTTTCCGTCTTGCTCTTCAACTTCGCCTGCATTTTGCTTGGCTCGGCCTTGGCTGCACGCGCACACCACCGTCTCTGAACAGCCCACAACTCTCCGCCCGCCCGGCCCTCCCCGGTGATTTTTATACTTTTAAGCGTCGAGCTCTCCTCCTAGTTCTAGACTGCAGGTGGGCGCTGCTGCAAGACAGCCCCGATCTCTCAAAATTCCTCCACACAAGGGCAGCCGTCTCCCTTCCAACATACCTCTGCGCACCATCCAGCCGCGCCAGAACGACGACGCCTCCCATCACGACCATCGCCACCACCCGCCGTCCCGACTCTCATCTTCCGCCGATACCCGCCCCGTCGCCGGCCACATCCGCCCCGCGTCCTCCGACTCCGAGTCGTCCTGGACTGACACCGGCGACATTGGCGATCGCTACGACGACCTCCACGATCCCGTCCGACTCCAGCTCCCCGACGACATCGAGGCTGAGCTCCTCGCCGCCGTCCCCAAGCACCGCCAACGTCCCGATCGCGGCTCTAAAAAGGTCCGCATCCGCACGCCCTCGCCGCACAATCGACATCGCTCCCCATCTAGCCATTACCACCACATTGACAAGGAGGCGATCCGCATCCCTAACCCGCCACTACGACGTCCCACCCGTGCCGAACGCTGCATCGGCTCCATCATGGCAGGCCGAACCGGTGGCCTTCGCGGCCTGACAGGCAAGCCCCTCTTGTGCGTCATGTCCCATGTTCCCGACCTCGACGCCGATTACTGATGTGTTCTCTTCGATCTAGGTATTTTACCAGCATTTTCGTCTCACTTGGTGTATTCCTGTTTGGCTATGACCAAGGCGTCATGTCCGGCATCATCACGTACGTTCAATCTACGAAGCGCTGTGCTCCCGTTGCCTTGGCTAAACCGTACCTAGCGGCCCGTACTTTATCGACTACTTTGACCACCCCTCAAAAGCAGCCGTTGGAACCATGGTTGCCATTTTAGAGATTGGTGCCTTTATATCCTCCTTGATTGTCGGCCGCCTCGGTGATGTCATTGGCCGCAGACAAACTATTCTTTATGGCTCCTGCATCTTCTTCGTTGGCGGTGCTCTGCAAACTCTAGCCACCACCATGGCCATGATGATGCTCGGTCGTATCATTGCCGGTCTTGGTGTCGGTATGCTCTCCACCATTGTGCCCGTCTATCAATCCGAAATCTCGCCCCCACACAACCGAGGCAAGCTCGCCTGCATCGAATTCTCCGGCAACGTCATCGGCTATACCACCTCCGTCTGGGTTGATTATGGCTGTGGATTCATCAAGAATAACTTGTCATGGCGTGTTCCCTTGCTCATGCAGTGTGTCATGGGTGCCTTGCTCGCTCTCGGTAGTCTGATCATTGTGGAGTCTCCCAGGTCCGTCACTGTGTTGCCGCTTGTATTTTCCCTGCTAACCCATCGTAGATGGCTCCTTGATACCGATCAAGACGAAGAAGGCATGGTTGTCATTGCTAATCTGTACGGTGCTGGCGACGTCCACAATGCCAAGGCCCGCGACGAATACAAGGAAATAAAAATGTCCGTCTTGTTGCAACGCCAAGAGGGCGAGCGCACCTATGCCGACATGTTTCGACGATACCGCACTCGTGTGCTTATTGCCATGTCTGCCCAAGCTCTTGCGCAGCTTAATGGCATCAATGTCATATCATACTACGCACCCTATGTGTTTGAATCGGCTGGGTGGGTTGGTCACGACGCTATCCTCATGACAGGTCTCAACGGCATCACGTACTTTCTCTCGACGATTCCTCCATGGTATTTGGTTGACCGATGGGGTCGCCGCCCTATCTTACTCTCTGGCGCCGTCATGATGACTATTTCTCTCTCGCTCATTTCCTACTTTATTTTCTTGGACGTCAAGCGCACCCCTCAGATGGTTGTTTTGTTTGTCATGATTTACAATGCCGCTTTCGGTTACTCGTGGGGTCCGATTCCCTGGCTGTACCCTCCCGAGATTCTTCCTCTCAGTATTCGATCAAAAGGTGCCAGTCTCTCTACCGCTACCAACTGGGCATTTAACTGGCTGGTTGGTGAGATGACTCCTATATTGCAAGAATGGATTAAATGGCGGCTGTACCTCATTCACGCACTCTTTTGCGTCATCAGTTTTGTCGTTGGTGAGTCCAATCGCATCGGTTTTTGATTATCAATACTTACTCTCGCAGTCTACTTTACGTACCCAGAGACTTGCGGAGTTCGCCTTGAAGAAATGGATTCCATATTTGGGGACGCTAGTACCGCCCATGGCGCCTCTTCTGTTCAAGACGAGTCGGCTTCTCTGATGCGCGCTGGCTCTCCATTTAGTGGCGCGGACCTGCCCACCTTGGTCATTGACGATGACGATGACGAAAACATAAAATCACAAATGCAAACTAGCGGTGGCGAGGACCGCAGTGTCGGCGCCTGGCTCAACAGAGTAGTACGCGGCCGTTCAGAAAGCCGTGGCAGTGGCCGTAGTGGTCTCAGCAGTCATGGACGCTACACACCAATTGGACAGCAAGACAACAGCGCTAGGAGCGGTAGCGGAAACAGAAACTAGAACGTAGGTGCTTGCATTTGGATTTCGAGCAATACAGCCTTGCATATAGATGGAGCGTTGCAATCCGGAATTTATGGGAGCTCCAGCAAGCGCAGCTTGGCTTGGGCAAGCACCGGTACGCTGCTATTACACAGGACGGGACAAGCTAGGTCACACGACCTTGCGGTGGCTTGATTCTATGATTTAAAAATTAGAATGGGACTTACTTGACAACCGACTTTGCCGCTACCTTGATTGATAAGACACATTATCCAGGAATTTTTAAAGCTTGTACGTGCCTGTAGGAGCGGACGCAGATCTGCAAGTGACAAGTCGTGGAACGAGGCCCCCACTGCGCTCTGCCAACCATGAGCGGACCCTTTTGCTCTAAAGCTTCCACTCTCCCAACTCTGTATTCTCAAAGCAGCCTCAACGAAAAAGTCCACCATGGCCAGCCGTCAAGAGGTCCTGCACGCGTACAGGCACCTGTACAAGGGCCTCTTGCGCGGCGTGCATTACTCGATCCCCGCGCGCTACATTGTGCGCGATCAGATCCGGCTCGCCTTTCGTGAACGTCCGGCAGCGACTGCGCCTGCGACTGCGACTGCGACTGTACCGATGAATACGGCGACGACGACCGGCTGGGACGCAGAAGCCATCAAGCGCACGCTCTGGTTTCTGTCGGCTGCAGGACGGCAGAGCGGCTTAGAGCACCGCATTTTGCGGAACCTGGTGCGGATGCATAGCGAGCGGGCGGCGCCGACGAGGCGCTGGCGAAGGGCAGTGATATGGAACAAGAAGTCGTGAGTCGGACAGCACCTGATTCTATGTGTGATAAAAGTGAGAAAGAGGGAAAAGCTGACAGCGGGTGTTTGGGGGTTCTAGGGCCAGCGAAAGGGAGCGACACGAACATGCGTTTGAGCACTACGATGCGACGGTGGCGATGCTGAATAAATCAATGGGGCTGTGCTTGCGGTGATTTGCAGCAGATGAGTTGTCCATGGACTTGTATAATACATTGGCGTTTGGGATGAAAATAATACAATTGGTGTGCAATGGAAAGACGGCCGAATGCCAAAGGCTTGGCATATCAAAATTCTTGTACTATACATGAAAACAGGGGAGAGTTACCCTCTGTTTATGTTTCCGAGCTATTGAAAATACTATGATACATTGCGCATGATGCTGAGCTACAATAATACATACAGAGGACTCTTATCGTTGGACAGTCTTGGTTTCGATTGAGCGGCCGGTCCGGCTCGTGGGACGTCTGCTTAGCTCGAAGCGGCCGTCGACACGTCTACGCCCAGCTCCTCGAGGATGAGGTCATTCAGACTGCTGCCGTCGCGGCCGTAGATCCAGCGCCCCTGACCGGTACCCTCTTTGTCGGCCTGGCCCTCGCCAACGACGCACCAGTCGTAGCGCTTTGGCCCGGAGAGGGGCGACGACAGCCATATTTGCTTGTTGGGAGGCTGCTTGTTGATGACGTACGTGCCCTTGTCCGAGTGTGTAATCGTCATGACGCCAGACTATTTTTGCAGAAAGCAGCGGTGTTAGCGATGAACAGGGTGCATATTGTAGTTTGGGGCGCACAAAGGACGGGAGGGGGGACAAACAGCAAACTCAATGTCAATGTCTTCCCGCGTATCCTGCAGCGCTTCAAACTGCGTGAGCACGCCCTCAAGATACGCGTCGGCAATGTCGTGGTAGTCGGCCTCGGTGAGCTCAACGGCGCCGTACGTGGGCTCGGGCGAGGCAAGCGGCTCCTTGGCCGGCGAATCGGTGTCGGGCATGATGCCCTTGCGGAGCGGCGTCGACAGCGAGAGGTGTCGCTGGCCGCTGGGTACTTGGCGCAAGGCGGCGACGCAGTGGGAGAGGCGAGCCGGGAGAGGGCGGAGAGCGGCACGGGACGAAGGCGCAGCGGACCTTGAGAGAGTTTGTGAAGCGAGCCGCGAGGCTTGGGCGAGGCTGGCGCGAGACATGACGAATCAGTCCCGGTGAAAGGCGTGAGAAAGGTGTAAGCTGTCGGGGGCCTTTGCAACAAGGATATACGGTTCTCCTTGTGAACAATTCGATGAGGGGTTGGGAAGAGTTGTTTGCTGTCTCAGTTGGCAGGTTGTACGAAAAGCGATGCGTTTTCTCCCCCCGCGTTGAAAAATAAAAAGATGCGAGAGCTTGCAGAAGCTATGCAGACATGTTGGCCAATTGCGGAGCGCATATTGGCAGCTGCTCGCAGCTCGTCATGTGCGGGTCTGGCTTTCGTGCTCACCCCACCACGGCAAGCCGGCAAAGCGTTGGAAGAGAACGCTTTCAAAGACACATGAACATGACCGGGCAGGACCTTGAACCATGATTAATGCTTTCTTGGTCTTCAACGGCCAGGGCCAGCCTCGGCTGACCAAGTTTTACACACAGCTGGTGAGCCGTGCCTGCGCTGCACCAGAAGCGCAAAGCCACGACGGGTAGTTGGGACGAAAGAACTGACTCTCTCTCCCCCAGGACACGAGCATCCAGCAGCGTCTCATTTCCGAAATCTTCACCCTCGTGTCGAACCGCCCCGCAAGCTCCTGCAACTTCCTTCCCCTCCCGCCCCTCCTCGCAGCCTCGGGTACGGCGCACGGCTCGTCCGAGGAGCAAAACGACGTGCCGTCGCTCGTCACCTACCGCAACTACGCGACGCTCTACTTCATCGTCATCTCGACGTCGACCGAGTCGCCGCTAGCCCTCATCGACCTGATCCAGGTCTACGTCGAGGCTCTCGACAAGCTCTTTGAGAATGTCTGCGAGCTGGACCTCATCTTCAACTTTGAGACGCTGCACGCGGCGCTGTCCGAGATGATTATTGGCGGCGTTGTCATCGAGACGAGCCTGGATCGCATCGTCGCGGGGGTCAGGGCGCAGGGCACCGTGGCCAAGAGGCCGGTCAACGAGGGGCGGAGCGCGGGGTTGGGATCCGGGTTGAGTATTGGTATGGGCGGCAACTTTGGCTGGGCTGGACGATGAACATGATGGGTGAAGCAAAAAGCACACTCACGAGACTGCATGGCACTTTGTTTTTTTTTTTTTCTACTGGGATAGATGCATAAAAAGGGACGTTATTTTGACAGGGTATATACAAGTAATAATTGTTACAAGATGCTTCGGTCGGTGTATCGTACAAGTTACTTTGAGGGTGACTCTTTGTTGTCAGTGCTGGCGCTGCTGGCGCTGGCTGCCTCGACCATGTCTTTGCGCCGCTCGTAGCGCTTGTCAGGGTCCATGACGCCAAAGAGGTATTGCGCGCGCCGACGAATCTATCAAGTTAGCAAAGCCTTCTGATCTCACCAAAGTCAACGAAATACATACCTCTTCAGATGGCTTGTACTTTTGACCCCACCACTCAAATTCGGAGTAGAACAAGAG
Source organism: Beauveria medogensis (assembly GCA_030778325.1). Taxonomy (NCBI): domain Eukaryota; kingdom Fungi; phylum Ascomycota; class Sordariomycetes; order Hypocreales; family Cordycipitaceae; genus Beauveria; species Beauveria medogensis. The sequence continues at coordinate 52,985 of JAPFRM010000356.1, forward strand.
CCACACCAAAGCAGCTAGGAGCCAGAAAGAGTCAGCGATGCTTCGTTGCATTGCTTCACGCCACAGTCGGAGCGCAACTACTCACCCGCAATGGTCGCCAGCTGCGCGTACTTGACGCCCTTTTCCCATCGCGGCCTTTGGCTGGCCAGCGTGACGCGGCGCTTGTACTTTTTCTCAAAGCGCAGCTGCTGCTGCTGGCTCAGCTCCTTGAAGTTGGGCGGCCAGACTTTTTTGGTTCGGACAAAGTTGCTGGCCTGCGCCGACTTGACGGCCGCTTGCTTGGCCGGCTGCGCCATTCTTCGTACTAGCGTTGGAATCATTGTATGTGTCGTAGCCCAGAGTGTAGATTGTGCTGCGATTGATGTCAAGTAATGGGCTGGCGATGATGTCGTTTCTCGAATGACCGGCGCCGAGCTCCACAGGCCGGTCGAAAAATTACGCCACATCAACGGCACCGCCACAGGCGTTCAGCCACCACAGCGCACTGGCGTTTGCCCCGCGACTTTGGTTTTCACCCCTCCAAAAGTCGAGGGAAGTATCCCACCTTGTTGAGTCACAATCTTGCAAGGAGCCTCGCACCCACTGCCTGATTATACAAAGCACTGGGAGCAGTGCTGACGGAGCGAGTCACAGTAGACCGGTTCGAAAAGCATCGTATAAATATTTGCGCTGAGGACTGCTGCTCTGCACTTCTCTGGCCAGGCAGTAACCAAAAGTGCTTTTTTTTTTTGCATTTGACACATAATCGCAATCATGGCCGACGCTACCAAGGCCATGGACGGTCTTGCAATTTCCAAGACCAAGGAGCTGAAAGGTGTACGTATATTCAATACCGGAGACGATCCAGCGGGTGACAAGCTTTTAACACGGGCCAGACTGAGAAGAGAGATTCGTTAATCGCCATCGAGAAGAAGTACCAGAAGAAATGGGCCGAAGACGGTGTTTTCCACACCGATGCGCCGACCATTGAGGAGATTCCCCTCCATTCCATTTCCGCGAGCGAGCTGCGAGAGAAATACCCCAAGTTCTTCGGCACATCAGCCTACCCCTACATGAACGGCACCATGCACGCCGGCCACGCCCTGACCGTCTCCAAGGTCGAGTTCTCGGCCGGCGTCGCCCGCATGCAGGGCAAGCGCGCTCTCTTCCCTATGGGCTTCCACTGCACCGGCATGCCCATCAAGGCGTGCGCCGATAAGCTTGTCAAGGAGATTGGAATGTTCGGCGACGACTTTTCCGGCTACAACGCCGAGGAGGAGGATGTCGTGGAGGAGGCTCCCAAGCCCGTCGTCAAGCAGGTCAAGGAGGACCCGACCAAGTTCAAGGCCACCAAGGGCAAGGCCAACGCCAAGACTATCAAGGCCAAGTACCAGTTCCAGATCATGAAGTCCATTGGCGTGCCGCTCGACGAGATTCACAAGTTTGCAGACTCGAGCCACTGGCTTCAGTATTTTCCTCCCCTCACCATCCGCGACTTGACCGATTTCGGCTGCCGCATTGACTGGCGCAGAACCTTTGTCACTACCGACGCCAATCCATACTATGATGCTTTTGTCCGTTGGCAGATGAACCGCCTCCGCGAGCTCAAGAAGATCAAGTTCGGCAAGCGCTATACCATTTATTCCATCAAAGATCGCCAGCCCTGCATGGACCATGACCGCGCTGAGGGCGAGGCTGTCAACCCCCAAGAATATACTGCCCTGAAACTCAAGGTTCTCGAGTGGTGCGACAAGGCTGCCGAAAAGGTCAAGGCCGGCCTTCCCGCCAATGCCAATGTCTTCCTCGTACCAGCCACACTACGACCCGAGACCATGTACGGTCAGACGTGCTGCTTTGTCGGCCCTAAGATCAATTACGGCATCTTCAAAGTCAACGAGACCGATTACTACCTGATTACCGAGCGTGCCGCCCGCAACATGGCCTACCAGGGCGTTTTCGCCCAGGAGGGTGTCATCGAAAAGGCCATGGACATTGTTGGAACTGACCTTATTGGTACCCTCGTTGATGCCCCTCTCTCTCTTCACAAGGAAGGCGTCCGCGTCCTGCCTATGGACACCGTCCTCCCCACCAAGGGTACCGGTGTTGTCACTTCGGTTCCCTCCGACAGCCCCGACGATTTTGCCACAGTCACTGACCTGGCCAAGAAGGCCGACTACTACGGCATCAAGAAGGAGTGGGCCGAGCTCGAAATCTTCCCTATCATCGAGACACCCTCCTACGGCGATCTCTGCGCCCCTTTCCTCGTCAAGAAGCTCAAGATTGCGTCCCCCAAGGACACTAAGCAGCTTGAGGAGGCCAAGGAGCTCGCGTACAAGGAGGGTTTTTACCAAGGTATCATCAAGGTTGGCGCTTACAAGGGCGAAAAGGTCGAAGTCGCCAAGCCCAAAGTCCGCGCCGACATGATTGCGGCCGGTCAGGCCTTTGCCTACTCTGAGCCCGAGCGCAAGGTTGTCTCTCGATCTGGCGACGACTGCATTGTCTCCCTTATGGACCAGTGGTACCTCGACTATGGTGAGGAGGAGTGGAAGAAGACTGCTCTCGGATGGGTCGAAAACGGCCTGGACTCCTTCTCGGCTGATACTAAAAATGCCCTTGAGGGCGTCCTCGACTGGCTCAACCAGTGGGCTTGCGCTCGCTCATTTGGTCTTGGCACCAAGCTCCCATGGGATCCTCAATTCATCGTTGAAAGTTTGAGTGATTCTACTATTTACATGTCGTACTATACTGTTGCCCACTTTTTGCACAGCGATCTATTCGGTAGCAAGCCTGGCAAGTTTAGCATTTCGGCTGACCAGATGACCGACAATGTCTGGGACTACATTTTCTGCCGCCGCGACTTCGACGAGTCTGTCCTCAAGGAGTCCAACATTTCGCGAGAAAACCTCGAGAGTATGCGTCGTGAGTTTGAGTATTTTTACCCTCTCGACATGCGTGTCTCTGGCAAGGATCTCCTGCCCAACCACTTGACCTTCTTCCTCTACATCCACTTGGCCATGTTCCCACAGGAGTACTGGCCCCGTGGTATCCGTGTCAACGGCCACTTGACTTTGAATGGTGAAAAGATGTCCAAGAGTACCGGCAACTTCCTTACCCTCCAGGAGCTTGTGGCCAAGTTTGGCAGTGACGCTTCGCGTATTGCCATGGCTGACGCTGGTGACGGTATTGGTGACTGCAACTTGGAGGAGGACGTCGCAGACAACAACATTCTGCGTCTGTACAACCTCCGTGAGTGGTGCGAGGAGATGAGCAACGCCGAGGCTGGCCTTCGTGAAGGTGAAGTCAACGACTTCCAGGATGCTCTCTTCATTAACGACATGAATGCCCTTGCACGCGAGTCGGTTCAGCAGTACAAGGATACCAACTTCAAGCTTGCCCTCAAGGCTGGCCTGTACGAGCTGGTGACGGCGAGAGATTTCTACCGCGAAGCCTGCGCGGCCGCCAACATCAAAATGCACAAGCAGACGGTCCTGCGCTACATTGAGCTGCAGGCTCTTCTTCTGGCCGTCGTCGCGCCTCACTGGGCTGAGTACATTTGGCTCGAGGTGCTCAAAAAGGAAAAGTCGATCCAGTACGCGACATTCCCAGAAGTGGACGATGTTGACGCTGCGCTGTCGGCCAAGCGCGAGTACGTACGCAACACTGCATCCAACGTCAACTCGGCCGAGGGCCAGCAGCTGAAGAAGAAGCTGAAGGGCAAGGAGACGGCGTTTGACCCTATGAAGCCCAAGAAGCTGACAATTTACTTGTCGGAGACGTTCCCGGCATGGCAAGCCAAGTACTTGGAGCTTCTCAAGGAGATGTGGGACCCGGCGACCAACTCGGTCAACGACAAGGAGCTGAATGGGAAGATTGGCAAGATGGGCGAGATGAAGAAGGCGATGCCTTTTGTGCAGGCGCTGAAGCGTCGCCTGACGATGGGCGAGCCTGCGTCGGTGGTGCTGGAGCAGAAGCTCACGTTTGACGAGAAGAAGACGCTCCTGCAGATGGTGCCGAGCTTGAAGCGCGGTGCCGTCCTGGCGGACCTTGAGCTCCTGGCGGTGGAAGAGGGCGGCAAGAGCGGAACGAGCCTCTTGGATGGCAAGACGGTGGAGATCAACAATGTGCTTGCCGAAAATGCGGTGCCTGGCAACCCTACGTTTGTGTTTGAGAATATCGAGGCGTAGATGGAGAGGGTTCAGGAGATGAAGCTATACTACATGAAGAAAAATTGGTCCGGTTGAATTTGAAGGGTCTGCAGTGATCTGCATAGACTATATATGAAAGAATCAAGCGAATAAATGAATAAATAAATAAAGACGTTTCAGAAGAATGATGGGATGCCGTCTTTTGCTGTGTCACAGCATGTAGACTTGCGAGAAGCCAGCAAGGATGATTCAGGGTATCACCATTGAGGTCTGGTCCAGAGTCCAGAGTACGCAAAACTGTCAATTTAAAAAGACTGGCCTGTGCATCACTATACCAGGAGGCTGACGGGAATGATAGCCTTGTTTTTTCCCGCAGTCGAGGGCCGCGGCGATGCCAAGCCGGCAAGGGAAACTGCAGGTACCGATGGTGATGGCTCTTTGCCGTGCCGACTTGGTAGCACTACTCCGTACTCCGTACTGCAAGCGAGACTGGCACTCGGCCTGGGCATCAGTCTAGATCATTTCTGCTAATTTTACCGCCAACGTTTAAAATTGCAGAAAACAGGGGAGCCTGGCGCGGTGAACAAGGTAAACTGGGTAGGTGTGCTGACCCCTGCTTGTCAGTGGAAGAAAGCATGGGGCGGAGATGAGCCAATCCTCAAGGGCCGGGTATCCTCGCACCCACGTGGGTTGGATGAGGTGAAGCTCTTTGTCGAGCGCGCAAAAGCATTTGGCCGGTCTCGATCGTGCTATCGGCAAACGGGCAATCAAAGGAGGATGTCGTGTGTTGCGTCTATTCTGGGTAGTGTTGCATTTCCAGTAAGGAGCTCTGGGGAAGCGGAGAATTACGTATGTGTTTGATGATGAGCGAGATGGTCTGACCTGGCATTACCAGTAGCGGATCGTTGTATCGGTAAAAGAGGTAACTGGTATAGTCATGAGGCTGTGATGAAAGGGGGGTTCGCTTCTACCAGGTCATGCACGTCCAACTAAATTCTTTTACAAAGTTGGAACTGAAGATTGTGGTAGTAGTTAATGGGAACCCCGCGGAGTTACTCCTACATGCAAAAGAGAAACAGTTGTTTGCCAGGCTGGGGTAAAAAGAAAAGCGGCGAACGAGCCTTGTTTGAAAGGAATGCGGCATCTCGATGGCGAAAAGGTTGCGTGCCTGTTGGTTATAACGCAATGCATGTTATTATGCAGTTTGCGTGTGTGGGCATGAGCATGTACTACTAGTAAAGTGTGTCCAGGTGTCAAAAGACAATATTAAACACGAATAGGAAGAAAGACAAGAAAGCAATTGGCAGAAAGTTGTCGGAGAATTTATTATTATTATTATTTGCAGACTTGGCGCGGGATAAAAATAAAAATTAGTGTGTCCCGTATTACATGCACCATGGCATTGTCGCGACACGTTGAAAGACGGTAAAGTGGCACCAGTGGGTATGCGAGAATGACAAGCGGGCCGACTGACTGTGGCGTCATGGAAAAAGCCTCTGTGGTTTGGTGGAAAAAGAAAGATGCTGAGGCTGATGAGGGAGGGAGAGCGCCGTTGGGTGGTTTGGGTGGCTGTACGGATAATTAGGGCCGGAAGACCTCGTATCTGCACCACGGGCTGCATACTGCGAGGCCATTTACACGGCCATGTCGGTATGCCATGGTTACAGTCAGATAAAGAGAGAAACCTTGCGTGAACTTTGGCTGTCGACTGTGTACGACGCAAGATGGTCTTTTCAAGTGCCGAGTCGTGCCATGAAAGAGGTAGGTCTCACTGAGGTGGTCTTTTATTTAGGTGGCCGCTACTTGTAACGTGCCATCCCCCTCCCGCCCTCTCTATCGATGGAGTCTTGTTCTATTCTTCCCTTTTCTCCCGCAAAAAAACAAAGAAATCGATAAGAAAAAAGTTGGACAGACAAACAATGACGCCGCTAAAGAGCTTGATGATAAGCCATTTCGTAAAATAGAGTCATGATTGGATCGGTGTTAAGATACGGAGTACAAGCCACACCACATTGCTCAGCCTGCATATTTTAGCCTGTAACTCGTCAGCTAGTTGCAGCGCTGGGTAGCGTGTGTTTGATGCAGGATTACTCTGTACTGTGCTGATGGTTCAACGCAGAGGGCAATGACGCAAGATGGCGTCTGCTGTTTGAGTCGAGTCATTTCTCTTTTAATGCGTCGAGTTGTTCTTAGAAAAGATTGCGGCGCAGGTGGGTTTCTTTTGGGGGGCTGGGGAGGGAGGAGTTTGTTGTTTTTACGAATCACAAAGTACTAAAAAGTCTTTGGAACCTGACATGTGACCTCTTGGTTATTTTTTTTTATCTTCACAATTTCATTGACAGTGGCGTGAGGCTCTGCAATAGTGGGCGTATGGGCAGTGACGACAGATTATTCAGGCATGATATTCGCATACTGGTGTGAAGTACCCGTACCTACGAGCAGGTGATAAGGTTGGTGATGATCGATGGTGGCGGAGCTAAGCTTTTTTTAGGTGCCAAGACCGATTGGCCGCTGAGAGTTTTACTTGGGTGGACGGCAAGTTGGTTCGGGTAAGAATGCGATGGCCTGTGGTGATTTGCTCGAAACTGAGGAGGCCTCTTGATAAAATAACACAGGTGGTGGATTATCAGGGATACGCGAGGCTTAGTATTGCATGATGATGCTAAAACAATGATTTGCACAACTCGGTACACGTGGCCAGGATGAGGCACGAGGTCCACTGGTTCGCGGCCGATTACACAGCGTCCCTTGGCTCTTACGCGACAAGTTGACAACTGGCAAGACTTGTTTCAATCATGTTAGACACGGATTTGCCTGAACTGGACTGCCGAATTTTGGCTGTCTTTGTCTCACTTTTTCCGAGGCCTCATGTTTGCGACTGTGCAATTTATAGCAGCCCACACCACCGACGATCATCATGGCCATTTCGCCAGTGGAAACAGGAGATTTTTCATTTTAAAAGCCGTGCGTGTGTGGAGGGGACTTGTCGCAGTTATGAGTGGTCGTGTGGCCGGGCCGAAAAACAAGAAAAGACGACAGCGGATGAAAAATCGCGTAATAAAGCGATAAAGAAGAGCCTTGATTGGGCCTGCATGTGCGTCGGCCGCTCCATACCAGTAAACCATCCCATGTATCCGTATTAACTACCAGTACCTAATCATAACCATAATCTACACGACGTCGGCTATTACCGTTTGAACTTACCAGTTACTGTCAGTACATCACGTTGGTTTTAGGGGGGCACAGGGGTTGCGCCTTGCCTGTTTTGAAAGGCAACGCAAGAAAATTTTATTCCACTCCACTGCATTCCCTGTTTGTCGAAAAGCTCCTGATAAATTAATCGACCAAAATGGATAGACGGACAAGGCTAGCAGCCCGTTAATCTGTACTAGTGCCTGACCGGATAACAAGTATCTTAGTGGCCTGAATACTACCAAAAAGGTACCTCGTGAGAAGCGAGCTAAAAATTACTGGTAAGAAGCAACGGCGCCGCAATCTCTTGCAAGCAGCGTAGCCTTGTCGTCACTTCTCTTGTCCTATTCTCTAGCTTTCGCTCTCACTGCTCTCGACGCATGACCTTTGTACTCTGTTTCACCCTCCTTCTCCTTCAGACCTCCTCCAGTTCATCATTTAGAAACAATCACCTTCCTGTTACATGATCTTCCGCAGGTGCACGAAAATCCTTACTTGTACCAGCAGCGGCGCCACATTCAACGTCCCCCTGCTGCGCCCACATCCACACTGCATCCACCCCAAATCCACATCGACACTCCCTCTCACGCCAGCATACGCCCCCCAATGCTCTCTACTCCTGGCTTTCTCTCTCACACGTCTCCAACTCTCTCTCTCTCTTTTTACCACCACGCTCGCTTCTGCCGTCTCCAGGCCCCAATCCCTTCAGATCCCCATATCCATTCCCAATCTCCTCCATTCTTTCCCCCCTTCTCCCTCCTGCTCCTTTCGACCTCTCTTAATCCACCCTCAAACACGCACCACTCCCCAGAAACATCTTCACCAAACAGCTTACACCATTTGCTTTACTCTTCTCGTCGCAAACAGTCTTCGTCCACTCATCAACCATCAACTCTTTCTCGTGCGACTCCAGCCAAGACTTTCTCACTTCGCCGCCTTGACCCTCGGGCTGCCTAGTCGAGATCCCGTCCGTTGCCAAGACCTGTGGGGGGCCAATTCAATCTTGTTCTACCTCTTGCATCTCGACTCAGCTCAGCCTTGCTAGCTTTCTCTCTCTCAACCTGCATTCAAATCACACTCTTGGCCATGCGCGTCTTGCAAATATTCGTTACCGCCAGCTTGGCAATCGCCGCCAACGCTGGCATCCCCGGCGACGGCGACGGCGCCTTGCCTTCTTCCCTCAGCCTCGCCTCCTCGCCATCTTCGCTACCCGTTGCTACCGCCATTGGTGCTCCTGCCAGCTCAGAGCCCATCCCGACCAACAATGCCACCGTTGTCGCCTCGTCGCATTCGCCCCAGACGACAGCCGGCCCGGCCAACCACTCCGCCACGCACACTGCTGGTATGTTTCTGCGCCCCGGATCCCCTGACCAAGATGTGGCTGCTAACAATTCTCCAGCGCAATCAACAGCCACACCCGAGACGACTTCCCACGCCAATGCTACCAGCTCCAAATCCGCCGATGCCACGGGTGGTGCCATTTTGCCGCAAATGCAGGGTTCCATGGTCGGTCTGTTGGGCTTTTGCATCATGAGCCTCATGCTGCTCTAGCTGCCCTCCGTCTATCACCGCTCGAGGCTCATGGCCGGCCATGAGACGTTTGGCGCCCAGTCTTACTACCAATCATTCAAATCGACACCCAAAAACTACGAATAATGACCCCGTTCTACGGGCACACCGATCCGTATATATAATGCCAATTCACTTTCGACTATACACGACACTACGGCGCACGCGTTAATACCTTTTTACCTTGGCGTTCTTTTGCACGAGTGTCACCTACCTTGTTCGGACTCATTCACCGTCCCTGTCAGGACGTTGGCGTTTGAAGATACCACCAAGCCCTGCTTTTTTTCATAAGTCTTTTAGACTCTTTCTCTTTCTACTTTTTATTTTACTCGGCATAAGCAGATACACAACTCGCATTTTGATGGCTTTTTTTTCGACATGCATGTACAACCATGTATAGCAAGGGAAATTGGGGATGGTTTAAAAGTTGTATAGTTGCGATATCTTTCCGGCCTTTGTGGCAGAGGATATGTTGTTGCTCGATTTTTTTTTTCGATCGAGATGTCGGATCAGACAGAGGCCGTCTTGTTTTGATCACTACGTTTCTAGGATAGACTGCTACGGCATTGATTCGTTACTGATTGTTCCGGCATGCACTTGTCAGCGTCAGATAACATATAAAAATGAAGGACCACAAAGTATGAGAGATGTAATGTCCGGATCGTGATTGTGCATGGCTAATATATATATAGATATATATATATAT